>CASHTH010002297.1:0-26106 GCA_030341885.1 Geodia barretti
TATCGTAACAACAGAGTTCAGATATTTTAGAACACCCAATGCTACTGTATTTTCTTAACCAAGACCTTTTGTATATTATTGTTGTTATATAGTCTTACTACTGTTGCTCTCCTTTAACACAATTCCTTATAAAGCCACAATTCGCTTGTTCCATGTAATTGTAAGCACTATTGTCTATGTATATTAGCACAATAAGCGTTGTTTAATAATTGTACTTCATGTTTGTAGTTTTATTAACCCTCGGCGTGCATGCGCAGCGAGGGTACTGAATGATACATTGTTGAGTACACTGCCTCTGGCACACTCTTCAGAGGCCACCAAAGAGTTAAAATCCCATTACCTACCCAACACACGTACAGTACAGTGTGAGCAAAATCAATGGTCAATCACAAAAAGCGCTCAATGGGAAATACCAAAGACTACTTTTGCGTAACAATTCCTTTACCAAAGAGTTCAAGCTCCAATCGCTACACCAGCACAGTGTAAGCAAAAATTAACTCTTAACCAGCCACGGACACATAAAATAATGTGCCCAGAGCCTTCAAAAGTCCATGAGAATACAATATGGGGGGTATAATACTAGGTGCTAATACACTATACATCAATTTCTGCTTATCTAAGCAGATACCCATGGCTTCCAAAGGGTTTAGATCAGAATAAAAACACACGTCATTTCCCCACCTTTGGTAGCTTAGCAACTTCATAGGCTGCTCTTGCTGGTTGCTTGTCAGTGAAAACTGGATAGAGGGTTAACAAATAATGTGCAATAAAAAAGGAAAAGGCTAGCATCACAACAAATGAATAATGGAAATGTGTTATGTACATGTTTTGTAGACGTCATTGTTGTCCTCTTCTACAAGAATAAGGGACACCTTATCCACTCAAAGAGGAATAATCAGATGAGCATCTCTGTCTCCTGAGAGCTGGCAATGGGAAGAAACACATCAGTACCGTTGTCAGCGCCAGAGAGGTGACCAAGTTTCAGATGGTGAGGGGAAGAGAGGGAGAGAAAGTTACTGGAAATGTTTGCTATCCATACTAATGGAGTTTGTCCTCTTCTACAAGAATAAGGGACACCTTGAAAACATCAGACTTGTCCTTTATTTACAGGTGTCCCTTACTCAGAGGTTCTACCTTTTAGTCTGGTCCCATAACAACAGAACTCTCCATCTGAAACCCGTACGCCTTTGCAGTAGCATCAGCTTACTCAGGTTTCTGTAATACATTTAATATAGGGGCAGAACAGAGTGTCCTTTGTAGAGAGGTGTCCCTTACTCAGGTTCTGTAATACATTTAATATAGGGGCAGAACATAGTGTCCTTTGTAGAGAGATGTCCTTACTCAGTTCTGTAATCATTAATATAGGGCAGAACAAAGTGTCTTTTGTAGAGAGGTGTCCCTTACTCAGGTTCTGTAATACATTAAATATAGGGGCAGAACAGAGTGTCTGTGTAGAGAGAGAAGAAGATGGGAGGAGGGAAGGGAGGGAGTGAGACTGGCCCAAAACGAAGGAGAAAAGCATCTACTCACTAACTTTCTTTGCTCCAATTAGTGCTCATGTTCATTTTAAACATAATCCACAATACTGTAAGATGCGCCCCGTAATACGCCCCGCCACCATTTTCTCCAAACTCCGCCGGTGGCCATCACTACTGTGCATGCAGATGTGTGCCTTCGTCGTCCGCGTGCGTGTGTACAACGCTGGCGCATGCGCAATAGAGCAAATTGGGTGGGGCTGGTATTGTCTAAAAACATGGCTGAAGAGTTTCTCCGCGACCATCCAGGGCTGAGGCCCTTCGTTCTCTCCGACGTCCAGCTCACTGGAACCAGAATCGGCGGCGGAGCCTACGGCAAAGTGGAGGAGGTGGTCGTTCCTGTGGGCGCCGCCGCCAAAACAATCTACCCCATCTTGCAAGAAGGGGATGCAACGACCGCCGGACTGCCTAAGGCAGCGACCCAGTTCGTGAGGGAATGCCAGCTTATGAGCACCCTCCGCCACCCGAACATCGTCCAGTTTCTGGGCGTCGCTTTCTTTCCCGGCTCGCGACTGCCAGCCCTCGTCATGGAGCGACTGCTGACGAGTCTTCACGACTTGCTGGCTCCGGACCCGTCCCCTCCGTCCGGCGCCGTCACACCGCTATCTTTCTTCTCCATGGCTCTCAAGTGCTCCGTACTACACAACGTAGCCTGTGGCCTAGCCTACCTCCACGAGCGATCATCGCCCGTCATCCACCGCGACTTGTCGGCCAGAAACGTTCTCCTGGACTCGGAGATGGTGGCCAAGATAGCGGACCTGGGCGTGGCTCGTATCGTTCCTCATGTCAGAGCTGCAGCTACCATGACAAAGGGGCCTGGGGCCTCAGTCTACATGCCTCCAGAGGCTTTTGCACCATCTCGATCTAATATAGAAAAGTCAAAATACGATGCCAGCATCGATGTATTCTCGCTTGGAGTTGTCACCATTTTCGCAATCGGTGAAGTCTTCCCCTGTGATCCTCTAGAGCACAACTACTTTGACGAAAAGAGTGGAGTGCTGTTAGGTCGCACTGAACTACAGCGACGCAGCCATTACATGCGAAACGTAAACGAGCAACTCCGTGCCTGTGGCCAGCTCCGTGGGGACCACCCTCTCATTCGGCTGATCCAGCAATGCCTGCACAATCTCCCAGCCAAGAGGCCAGGTATTGGTGAGGTGCTTCGTCTGTTGGACGAGGCCATAGCTGGTTTTAGAGATGAAGGGAGTGAGAGGAACAAACGTGAACTGGTACGAGCTCTTCAGACCCAGCCCAGGAACCAGGTGAGGGACTGTACACTCATTAGGTATGAGTTGATGTGTTGACAAAAACTCTTGTGATTCTACCAGAATTTGGAGCGTGTTCTCCGAGACCTGGTGACAGAGAATGCTCATCTCCAGTCCCGTGTGCAGGCCAAAGACAGGGAGCTCACAGACAGGGACAGGGAGATTGCTTGGAAGGTATAGAGCACAGTGTATATAGCAGACTTAGGGAATATATTTCACTATGTTGACTGTTGTAGGATGAGGAAAGTGAGAGGGAGAAGCAGACACTCAGACAAGAGCTGACAAGGAAGGAGGCAGAGGTGACAAGAAAGGAAGTTGACTTGGCTGAAACTCAGCAACAATTGACACAAAAGGTCCATTCTGTTATATTGTGTTTAGCATTCAGCAGAATCAACTGAGTGTTTTTATGAAGTCGTGATGCTTGCATGTGTATACTTTAGTTTGGAGTTGGGCATCTTTGGTGGTTTAGTTACCCCAGTCTGCTCCTACATACTGAGTGAGAGTATACTGTGCCATAGCACAGTGGTTTGAGATTTGCCTTTGCTCTCCCTCTTGGTTTCTGCAGGAGGCAGAGCTGACGAGAAAGGAGGCAGAGGTGACGAGGGCAGAGGAGACTATCAGGAGAGAGCAGCAGCAGATTCAGGAGATGAGACAGAGAGTTAGTCTAGTGTGTGGAGTTGTGTGTTGTGACTAGAGGTCCTCCTGACTGCAGGAGACTGAGTTAGTGCAGGCCAAGGACAGGGAGATAGCTCTGCTTCAGCAGCAACTGGGGGAAAAGGTATGCTATGAATACTAACTCATAATCACAGACTATGAATATCTTTAGGAATGTCCGTAGTACTACTAGTGGTATGTGTGTATACTCTTATTAATCACCACCATATTATTCCCCATTTCTCCCTTTCATTTCTCTCTCCCTTTCTCCTGTCCCAGCAGTCAGCATCCTACACATGTCAGGTCAGTGGACCTGGTCTAACATCAGCCACAGTCAACCAACCAACACACGTCCTAGTCCAACTAACTGACTCTAGTGGTAGACCATACTCACTTCCACTGAACGTCACCGCACAACTTGAGCTCGTTTCAAAAGCCACAAAGCAACCTGAAGCCACACCCACTATATCATGGTGGCCTTGGTCAAAGAAACAGCCAGAAAAACAGGTATTGGTTGCCATGACGTCTCCCTCCCAATACGAGGTGTCGTACACACCAGTCAGTCGAGGCCAACACAAACTCCATGTTCAAGTCAACGACAGAGAAATCAATGGCAGCCCCTTCACTGTGACCGTGTACCCTGACCCCAGACAACTAGGCCACCCAGTGAGGACTGTGACTGGATTGAACCATCCATATGGCATTGCCTTCAACAGTCATCAGGAGATGATTGTCAGTGAATGTGGGGTCATAGATTGTCTATCTTTGACATCAGAGGACAGAAAATCCGAACATTTGGATCACGTGGTGACAGTCCAGATCAGATGGAATACCCTGCAGGCATAGCAACTGATGATACTGACAATATTTATGTGAGCAGTCAGCACAAGCTGCAGAAGTTCACTAGCAGTGGTGAACTGATCAAATGTATTGGTCGGAGGGGCAGTAAGGAGGGGGAGTTTAATGATCCACGTGGAGTAACACTGTATGACAATCAAGTGTATGTGTGTGATCGCAATAACCATCGCATTCAGGTGTTTGACCTCGACTTGAACTTTGTCCGATCCATTGGCTCACATGGCAAAGGAAGAGGTGAATTCGATGCACCATATGATGTCAAATTTGACACTGCCGGGAACATGTATGTAGCTGAGTGGGTTAATAGGAGAGTGCAAGTAATGGACGCCAGTGGCCATTTCATACGAGCATTTGGTGAGGGGAAACTGCGTCGGCCATCAGGTCTTCATCTTGTTGACAAATATGTGTATGTGTCTGATTATGATGGTGATTGTATTGTAGTGTATGAGACCTCAGGTCAGTTTGTCACCTCATTTGGAAGGTACGGTAAGAAAGAGGGAGAGTTTTGTAGACCATTCTGTATCACCTCTTGTGCTGATGGTTTTATACATGTATGTGACTTTGTTAACGACAGAGTTCAGATATTTTAGAACACCCAATGCTACTGTATTGTCTGAACCAAGATATTTTGTATAATATTATTGTTGCTCTCCTTTAACACAATTTCTTATAAAACCACAATTCCTTATCACGTGTGTCATGTAATTGTAAGCACTATCGTCTATGTAGCATATAATGATTGTACTTCATGTTTGTAACATTATTTCTCTATCAACACTCATCCACTGAATGATACATTATAATATAGACGTCGGCAGATTCAAATTGACCAATCAGATTGCGTAAACCGTGGATTCTATTTTCCAAGTGTGTGTTTCCACGGAGACACCCGCCAAAAATGGCATCTTCGGTGGGGGTGTGGCAAGCTTCCGTGCAGAGAAACTCGGCTCTGTAGTACACTGTCTCTGGCGCATTCTTCAGAGGTCAACAAAGAGGTCAAGCTCCAATCGCTACACCACACCAGCACAGTGTGAGCAAAAATTAACACTTAACCAGCCACTGACACATAAATGTGTCCAGAGCTTCATAAGTCCATAAGAATTTATATGGGGGTTATAATACTAGGCGCTATACTTTATACATCAATTTCTGCTTATTTAAGCAGATACCCATGGCGTCCAAAGGGTTTGAATGGTCAATCACGACTAAGATATTCTTCTGCATAAACTTAAAAACGTTGGTTAAAGTTTTGATGTAGACTTTTTCACAGCTAAGTGCATAGGTTAATGTTCACATGTCCTGCACTTCCCCGACAATAGCAATGGCTTCAATTTCCACTTTCGCTGCCTGCATGACAAGATCCAGACATAATCAGGATAAAAACACACGTCATTTTCCCCACCTTTGGTAGCTTAGCAGCTTGATAGGCTGCTCTTGCTGGTTGCTTGTCAGTGAAAACAGGATAGAGGGTTAACAAATAATGTGCAATAAAAAAGGAAAAAGCTATACAGAATCGCAACAAATGAATAATGGAAAGTGTTACGAACATGTTTTGTAGACGTCATTGTTGTCCTCTTCTACAAGAATAAGGGACACCTTATCCACTCGAAGAGGAATAATCGGATGAGCATCTCTGTCTCCTAAGAGCTGGCAATGGGAAGAAACACATCAGTACCATCGTCAGCGCCAGAGAGGTCACCAAGTTTCAGATGGTGAGTGGAAGAGAGGGAGAGAAAGTAACTGGAAATGTTTGCTATTCATACTAATGGGATTTGTCCTCTTCTACAAGAATGAGGGAGGGACACCTTGAAAACATCAGACTTTTCCTTTATTTACAGGTGTCCCTTACTCAGAGGTTCTATCTTTTAGTCTGGTCCCATAACAACCGAACTCTCCATCCGAAGCCCGTACGCCTTTGCAGTATATAGCATCGGCTTACTCAGGTTCTGTAATACATTTAATATAGGGGCTGAACAGAGTGTCCTTTGTAGAGAGGTGTCCCTTACTCAGGTTCTGTAATACATTTAATATAGGGGCTGAACAGAGTGTCCTTTGTAGAGAGGTGTCCCTTACTCAGGTTCTGTAATACATTAAATATAGGGGCAGAACAGAGTGTCCTGTGTAGAGAGGTGTCCCTTACTCAGGTTCTGTAATACATTAAATATAGGGGCAGAACAGAGTGTCCTTTGTAGAGAGGTGTCCCTTACTCAGGTTCTGTAATACATTTAATATAGGGGCAGAACAGAGTGTCCTTTGTAGAGAGGTGTCCCTTACTCAGGTTCTGTAATACATTAAATATAGGGGCAGAACAAAGTGTCCTTTGTAGAGAGGTGTCCCTTACTCAGGTTCTGTAATACATTAATATAGGGGCAGAACAGAGTGTCCTTTGTAGAGAGGTGTCCCTTACTCAGGTTCTGTAATACATTTAATATAGGGGCAGAACAAAGTGTCCTTTGTAGAGAGGTGTCCCTTACTCAGGTTCTGTAATACATTAAATATAGGGGCAGAACAGAGTGTCCTTTGTAGAGAGGTGTCCCTTACTCAGGTTCTGTAATACATTTAATATAGGGGCAGAACAGAGTGTCCTGTGTAGAGAGGTGTCCTTTTTTCAGAGGGTCCTTTCACCATTTGAGTCATAGTGTAAGAGTAAGAGTGCTCTTCTTTCTACTATATGCTGTGTGTAGGCATATGCTAATGTGCTGAAGGCCAACATCGATGGTCTGAAGAAGAGAGAGAAGAAGTCGGGAGGAGGGAAGGGAGGGAGTGAGACTGGACCAAAACGAAAGAGAAAAGCATCCACTCACTAACTTTTCCTGCTCCAATTAGTGCTCATGTTCTAAACATAATCCACAATACTGTAAGATGCGCCCCGTAATACGCCCCGCCAACCATTTTCTCCAAACTCCGCCGGTGGCCATCACTGCTGTGTGCAGATGTGTGCCTTCGTCGTCCGCGTGTGTACAACGCTGGCGCATGCGCAATAGAGCAAATTGGGTGGGGCTCGTATTGTCTAATAATAATTATGGCTGAAGAGTTTCTCCGCGATTATCCAGGGCTGAGGCCTTTCGTTCTCACCGCCGTCCAGCTGACTGGAACCAGAATCGGCGGCGGAGCCTACGGCAAAGTGGAGGAGGTGGTCGTTCCTGTGGGCGCCGCCGCCAAAACAATCTACCCCATCTTGCAAGAAGGGGATGCAACGACCGCCGGACTGCCTAAGGCAGCGACCCAGTTCGTGAGGGAATGCCAGCTTATGAGCACCCTCCGCCACCCGAACATCGTCCAGTTTCTGGGCGTCGCTTTCTTTCCCGGCTCGCGACTGCCAGCCCTCGTCATGGAACGACTGCTGACAAGTCTTCACGATTTGCTGGCTCCGGACCCGCACCCTCCGTCCGGCGCCGTCACACCGCTATCTTTCTTCTCCATGGCTCTCAAGTGCTCCGTACTGCACAACGTAGCCTGTGGCCTAGCCTACCTCAACGAGCGATCATCGCCCGTCATCCACCGCGACTTGTCGGCCAGAAACGTTCTCCTGGACTCGGAGATGGTGGCCAAGATAGCGGACCTGGGCGTGGCTCGTATCGTTCCTCATGTCAGAGCTGCAGCTACCATGACAAAGGGGCCTGGGGCCTCAGTCTACATGCCTCCAGAGGCTTTTGCACCAACTCGATCTAATATAGAAAAGTCAAAATACGATGCCAGCATCGATGTGTTCTCGCTTGGAGTTGTCACCATTTTCGCAATCGGTGAAGTCTTCCCCTGTGATCCTCTAGAGCACAACTACTTTGACGAAAAGAGTGGAGTGCTGTTAGGTCGCACTGAACTACAGCGACGCAGCCATTACATGCGAAACGTAAACGAGCAACTCCGTGCCTGTGGCCAGCTCCGTGGGGACCACCCTCTCATTCGGCTGATCCAGCAATGCCTGCACAATCTCCCAGCCAAGAGGCCAGGTATTCGTGAGGTGCTTCGTCTGTTGGACGAGGCCAGAGCTGGTTTTAGAGATGAAGGGAGTGAGAGGAACAAACGTGAACTGGTACGAGCTCTTCAGACCCAGCCCAGGAACCAGGTGAGGGTCATTGGGTATGAGTTGATAATGTTGACAAAAACTCTTCTGATTCTACCAGAATTTGGAGCGTGTTCTCCGAGACCTGGTGACAGACAAGGACAGGGAGCTAGCTGAAACACTTCAGCAACTGCGAGAGAAGGTGAGAGTATATACGCCGAAACAACGTGCAAGTTACAGTATCCTATGTTTTTAGGAAAGGGAGAAGCAGTCTGTCATTGAACGGCTTACAAGGAGAGAGGCTGACCTAAATGAGGCTCAGCGGCATTTGAGACAGAAGGTGGGTGTGGAGTTTTTCTTTTTGCGTTGTGATGATGTCATGGTCTGTCATTTTGACTGCAGGAAGATCAGCTTCAAACAAGTGAAAGGGAGAAACAGAGAGTCCAACAGCTGTTGACAAGAAAGGTTAATAATTTTTCAGCTATTTTTCAACTGCAGCTACCTTGACAGCATTTTATCCCTTTTTTCATGACATTAGGAGGCAGAGGTGACGAGGGCAGAGGAGACTATCAGGAGAGAGCAGCAGCAACTGGGGGGAAAGGAGCAGCAGATTCAGGAGATGAGACAGAGAGTTAGTCTAGTGTGTGGAGTTGTGTGTTGTGACTAGAGGTCCTCCTGACTGCAGGAGACTGAGTTAGTGCAGGCCAAGGACAGGGAGATAGCTCTGCTTCAGCAGCAACTGGAGGAAAAGGTAGGCTATGAATATTAACTCATAATCACAGACTATGAATATCTTTAGGAATGTCTGTACTACTAGTGGTATGTGTGAATACTCTTATTAATCACCACCATAATGAAAAGCACTAAAGTGCAAACCCTCGGCGAACTACGTACGCTAATGGGCTAGGCCAGCTATTAGCGTTTACCCGTGGTCTCCCGCTAGTAGGCCGCGGATAATCTGACACGGGCTAGCTACGGTATTAGATAGCATTCGGGAGTCGATACACGCACCTTCGTGGTGGCCTCTAAGATCGAGGTCACACGTTGATCGCGGCTGGTATACGCATGCGCACAGCTTATTGATGGGTTGGGCCACGCAACGCGGTCCACGACTGTGCCAGTTTGTCGCTCTCGAACGCAGTCGTTTCAGGAAAATCGCCCTTTTATTTTTCAGGCTCGTGTAGTACTGAAGCCGCTGGTATCGCTAATGGGCCGCCTCGTAGCCTGTAGCTCCAGAATAAGCATCAACACACACACACACACAGACAGACAGACAAACCAACTACCGTAACCCTCGCTGCACATGCGCGCCGAGGGTTAATTATTATTCCCCATTTCTCCCTTTCATTTCTCTCTCCCTTTCTCTCTGTCCCAGCAGTCAGCGTCCTACACATGTCAGGTCAGTGGACCTGGTCTAACATCAGCCACAGTCAACCAACCAACACACGTCCTAGTCCAACTAACTGACTCTAGTGGTAGACCATACTCACTTCCAATGAATGTCACCGCACAACTTGAGCTCATTTCAAAAGCCACACCCACAAATCAACCCGAAGCCACACCCACTAACAGATGGCCGCGGTCTAAAAATCCTCCCCCCCAGGTATCGGTTGCCATGACGTCTCTCTCCCAATACGAGGTGTCGTACACACCAGTCAGTCGAGGCCAACACAAACTCCATGTTCAAGTCAACGACAGGGAAATCAATGGCAGCCCCTTCACTGTGACCGTGTACCTTGACCCCAGACAACTAGGCTACCCAGTGAGGACTGTGACTGGCTTGAGCACTCCATATGGCATTGCCTTCAACAGTCATCAGGAAATGATTGTCAGTGAATGTGCGGGTCATAGATCGTCTATCTTTGACATCAGAAGACAGAAAATCGGAACATTTGGATCACATGGTGACAGTCCAGATCAGATGAAATACCCTAAAGGCATAGCAACTGATGATACTGACAATATTTATGTGAGCAGTCTGAACAAGCTGCAGAAGTTCACTGGCAGTGGTGAACTGATCAAATGCATTGGTCGGAGGGGCAGTAAGGAGGGGGAGTTTGATGATCCACGTGGAGTGACACTGTATGACAATCAAGTGTATGTGTGTGATCATTATAACCATCGCATTCAGGTGTTTGACCTCGACTTGAACTTTGTCCGATCCATTGGCTCACGTGGCAAAGGAAGAGGTGAATTAGATGCACCAGATGATGTCAAATTTGACACTGCCGGGAACATGTATGTAGCTGAGTGGGATAATGAGAGAGTGCAAGTAATGGACACCAGTGGCCAATTCATACGAGTATTTGGTCAGGAAGGAGAGGGAAAACTGCGTGCGCCATCAGGTCTTCATATTGTTAACAAGTATGTGTATGTGTCTGAATTGAGTGGTCATTGTATTGTAGTGTATGAGACCTCAGGTCAGTTTGTCACCTCATTTGGAAGGTGTGGTCAGAATGAGGGAGAGTTTCGTGGTCCATTCTGTATCACCTCTTGTGTCGATGGTTTTATACACGTATGTGACTGTGATAACAGCAGAGTTCAGATATTCTAGAACACCCAATGCATACATTTATCATAACAGTCAAACTCTAGACCACACCCCTTTTCCTACCACTTGTTGCCTCTCCTTAAACACGTCTTCAGACACATTTTAATAACCACCAATTCCTTATATCCATGTTTCATGTAGTGTATCAAACTATCGTGATTGTAGCATACCATTGTATTCATGTTCTAACTTTATTATTTGCTATATCACACAACACTCATACACTGAATGATACATTATAATATAGAATCAGCAGATTCAAATTGACCAATCAGAGTTGCGTGTAAAATGTTGATCTATTTCCAAGTGTGTTTCCACAGAGACACCCGCCAATAAGGGCATCTTCGCTCCCGCTCGCCAATAATATAGACGTCGGCAGATTCAAATTGACCAATCAGATTGCGTAAACCGTGGATTCTATTTTCCAAGTGTGTGTTTCCACGGAGACACCCGCCGAAAATGGCATCTTCGGTGGGGGTGTGGCAAGCTTCCGTGCAGAGAAACTCGGCTCTGTAGTACACTGTCTCTGGTGCATTCTTCAGAGGTCAACAAAGAGGTCAAACTCCAATCACTACACCACACCAGCACATTGTGAGCAAAAAACACTCTCAACCAGCCACAGACACAAATGTGTCCAGAGCCTTCATAAGTCCATAAGAATTTGTATGGAGGTTATAATACTAGGCGCTAATACTTTATACATAATTTTTGGCTTATTTAAGCAAATACCCATGGCTTCCAAAGGGTTTTAATGGTCAATCACAACTGGGGACTATTATGATATAATTGTAGTGAACTTTTGCATAAACTTAAAAAACGTTGGATACAATAATAATGTAGCCTAAAGTTTTGATGTAGATTTTTTCACAGCTAGCTTAATGTTCACATATCCTGAACTTCCCCGACAATAGCAATGGCTTCAATTTCCACTTTCGCTGCCTGCATGACAAGATCCAGACATAATCGGGATAAAAACACTCGTCATTTCCCCCACCTTTGGTAGATTAGCAACTTGATAGGCTGCTCTTGCTGGTTGCTTGTCAGTGAAAACTGGATAGAGGGTTAACAAATAATGTGCAATAAAAAAATTCGAAAAAGCATCGCAACAAATGAATAAAGGAAGTTTGTTACATACAAGTCTTGTAGACATCATTGACGCGAGTGAAGTCGTTTATATCGTCCAGTAACACTGTCACCTTCACCACTGCAAGAATATTAATGAAATATCATATGCCGACTGAATGCATTCGCTGTTGGCTCTGGAGCTATGAAATGCTAACAAAGTGTGAAGCTACAATTATACCTGCTACCTTCTGAAAGATGGACACAGCCTTTTTAGGGAGATTGTCTCTTTGGGGAGTAAAAATGTACTAGAATGATAGGAAAGTGCAACGTTTGGGACCTCAACTTGAAGTATGTCTTTTATTGAGAGGTTTTTTCTTATTATTCGACTGTGACATGTACTTACTGAATGGGCAGACTACTGTGATACATGAGTGAGTGAGTGAGTGAGAGATAGAGAGAGAGGGAGGGAGGGAGGGAGGGAGGGAGAGGGAGACACCATTCTTGAAGGAGGATCCGGCTTCTTCCAGGATGGCTCCCATGTTAGTGAGAGCCTGTCTTGTCTGCTCTTCCGTATCTCCTGACGGGAACTCCATCGTCTGCAGAGGTTTCACGATTGCTACTGTAATGAAAAGCACTGAAGTGCAAACCCTCGGCGCATTGTGACGCACACGCGTGAGTAAACGCATGCGCTGTATCACTAATTGATGGGCCGGGTTTAGTTCTGGCTGTTACTCCTGGTCTCTAGCCATCTCGCGGAGTCTGACGCGGGCTAACTACACTACTAGACAGAATGCGAGAGGCGATACACGCCCTGCGTTGCATCTTCTGGTGCCTCCGAGGTCGCAGAGCACGCTGATCGATCAGACCCATCCCGTCCGTTGCGTATTTGCATATTGGCTTTTTCGTGCTCTAGCTTTGCAACGGAGCATTTTCAGAGAAAACCGTCTTTATTTTCTGACCTTCGTCGCCCGTTGGGTAGAGGGTATCGTTTCTGGGACGAAAAGACGTTCGAGGAGTGAGATGTAGACTAACAGACAAACAGACAAACAGACGGACAGACAGACCCAAGTACTGTACCCTCGCTGCGCATGCGCGCCGAGGGTAATTATCCAGAAACTCTGGTGATTTGCGAATCCTCTATTTTTTGAGTTGCGAAAGATATTTTAATGCTAATTTTGAGACACAGTTCGCTTCAAAAAAATTGCAAACTTCCCAAAAAGGGTTTGTTTAATGGTGAAGATATGCTTGTCTTGTCTTTGAAAAGGACACTTTCAATGTCCCCAAGGTGTCCCTTGTTCAGAGGTGTCTGTACTACTATCTTGTTCTGTTTGAAAAGGTAGTGGAGGGGGGAAGAGCCCAGCAGATGATCATCTCTGTCTCCTGAGAGCTGGCAATGGGAAGAAACACATCAGTATATACCGTCGTCAGCGCCAGAGAGGTGACCAAGTTCCAGATGGTGAGCGGAAGAGAGGGAGAAAGTTACTGGAAATGTTTGCTATTCATACTAATGAGTTTGTCCTCTTCTACAAGAATAAGGGACACCTTGAAAACATCAGACTTTTCCTTTATTTAGAGATGTCCCTTACTCAGAGGTTCTACCTTTTAGTCTGGTCCCATAACAACCAAACTCTCCATCTGAAACCAATACGCCTTTGCAGTAGCATCGGCTTACTCAGGTTCTGCAATACATTAAATATAGGGGCAGAACAGAGACGGTTGTCCCTTACTCAGGTTCTGTAATACATTAATATAGGGGCAGAACAGAGTGTCCTTGTGAGAGGTGTCCCTTACTCAGGTTCTGTAATACATTAAATATAGGGGCTGAACAGAGTGTCCTTTGTAGAGAGGTGTCCCTTACTCAGGTTCTGTAATACATTTAATATAGGGGCTGAACAGAGTGTCCTTTGTAGAGAGGTGTCCCTTACTCAGGTTCTGCAATACATTTAAATATAGGGGCAGAACAGAGTGTCCTTTGTAGAGAGGTGTCCCTTACTCAGGTTCTGTAATACATTAAATATAGGGGCAGAACAGAGTGTCCTTTGTAGAGAGGTGTCCCTTACTCAGGTTCTGTAATACATTAAATATAGGGGCAGAACAAAGTGTCCTTTGTAGAGAGGTGTCCTTTACTCAGGTCTGTAATACATTAATATAGGGGCAGAACAGAGTGTCCGTTTGTAGAGAGGTGTCCCTTACTCAGGTTCTGTAATACATTAAATATAGGGGCAGAACAGAGTGTCCTTTGTAGAGAGGTGTCCCTTACTCAGGTTCTGTAATACATTAAATATAGGGGCAGAACAGAGTGTCCTTTGTAGAGAGGTGTCCCTTACTCAGGTTTGTAATACATTAAATATAGGGGCAGAACAAGTGTCCTTTGTAGAGAGGTGTCCCTTACTCCGGTTCTGTAATACATAAATATAGGGGCAGAACAGAGGGTCCTTTGTAGAGAGGTGTCCCTTACTCAGGTTCTGTAATACATTAATATAGGGGCAGAACAGAGTGTCCTTTGTAGAGAGGTGTCCCTTACTCAGGTTCTGTAATACATTTAATATAGGGGCAGAACAGAGTGTCCTTTGTAGAGAGGTGTCCCTTACTCAGGTTCTGTAATACATTAAATATAGGGGCAGAACAGAGTGTCCTTTGTAGAGAGGTGTCCCTTACTCAGGTTCTGTAATACATTAATATAGGGGCAGAACAGAGTGTCCTTTGTAGAGAGGTGTCCCTTACTCAGGTTCTGTAATACATTAAATATAGGGGCAGAACAGAGTGTCCTTTGTAGAGAGGTGTCCTTACTCAGGTTCTGTAATACATTAAATATAGGGGCAGAACAAAGTGTCCTTTGTAGAGAGGTGTCCCTTACTCAGGTTCTGTAATACATTAAATATAGGGGCAGAACAAAGTGTCCTTTGTAGAGAGGTGTCCCTTACTCAGGTTCTGTAATACATTAAATATAGGGGCAGAACAAGTGTCCTTTGTAGAGAGGTGTCCCTTACTCAGGTTCTGTAATACATTAAATATAGGGGCAGAACAGAGTGTCCTTTGTAGAGAGGTGTCCCTTACTCAGGTTCTGTAATACATTAAATATAGGGGCAGAACAGAGTGTCCTTTGTAGAGAGGTGTCCCTTACTCAGGTTCTGTAATACATTAAATATAGGGGCAGAACAGAGTGTCCTTTGTAGAGAGGTGTCCCTTACTCAGTGTTCTGTAATACATTAAATATAGGGGCAGAACAGAGTGTCCCTTTGTAGAGAGGTGTCCCTTACTCAGGTTCTGTTAATACATTAAATATAGGGGCAGAACAGAGTGTCCTTTGTAGAGAGGTGTCCCTTACTCAGGTTCTGTAATACATTAAATATAGGGGCAGAACAGAGTGTCCTTTGTGAGAGAGGTGTCCCTTACTCATGTTCTGTATACATTAAATATAGGGGCAGAACAGAGTGTCCTTTGTAGAGAGGTGTCCCTTACTCAGGTTCTGTAATACATTAAATATAGGGGCAGAACAGAGTGTCCTTTGTAGAGAGGTGTCCCTTACTCAGGTTCTGTAATACATTAATATAGGGGCAGAACAGAGTGTCCTTTGTAGAGAGGTGTCCCTTACTCAGGTTCTGTAATACATTTAATATAGGGGCAGAACAGAGTGTCCTTTGTAGAGAGGTGTCCTTACTCAGGTTCTGCAATACATTTAATATAGGGGCGACGAACAGAGTGTCCTGTGTAGAGAGTGTCCTTACTCAGGTTCTGTAATACATTAAATATAGGGGCAGAACAAAGTGTCCTTTGTAGAGAGGTGTCCCTTTACTCAGGTTCTGAATACATTACAGTACAGCTCATAGGTCAACCATAGCTAGGTCCTTGCAGAGAGGGGCTGAACATGCCTTACGCAGGTTCCCTCTCAGGTACTTAAACATTATATGGGCAGAACAAAGTGTCCTTTGTAGAGAGGTGTCCCTTTCTCAGGTTCGTAATACATTAACTATAGGGGCAGAACAGAGTGTCCTTTGTAGAGAGGTGTCCCTTACTCAGGTTCTGTAATACATTAAATATAGGGGCAGAGCAGAGTGTCCTTTGTAGAGAGGTGTCCCTTACTCAGGTTCTGTAATACATTAAATATAGAGGCAGAACAAAGTGTCCTTTGTAGAGAGGTGTCCCTTACTCAGGTTCTGTAATACATTAAATATAGGGGCAGAACAAAGTGTCCTTTGTAGAGAGGTGTCCCTTACTCAGGTTCTGCAATACATTTAATATAGGGGCAGAACAAAGTGTCCTTTTTTCGGAGGGTCCTTTTTCAGATGTTTTCACCATTTGAGTCAAGTGTAAGAGTAAGAGTGCTCTTCTTTCTACTATATACTGTGTGTAGGCATATGCTAATGTTCTGAAGGCCAACATCGATGGTCTGAAGAAGAGAGAGAAGAAGTCGGGAGGAGGGAAGGCAGGGAGTGAGACTGGCCCAAAACGAAAGAGAAAAGCATCTACTCACTAACTTTCTCTGTTCCAATTAGTGCTCATGTTCATTTTCAACCAAATGCACAATACCCCGTAATACGCTCCGCCATACATTTTCTCCAAACTCCGATGGTGGTCATCACTGCTGTGCAGATATATGTGTGCCTTCGTCTGTTTGTACAACGCTGGCGCATGCGCAATAGAGCAAATTGGGTGGGGCTCGTATTGTCTAAAAACATGGCTGAAGAGTTTCTCCGCGACCATCCGGGGCTGAGGCCCTTCGTTCTCTCCAACGTCCAGCTCACTGGAACCAGAATCGGCGGCGGAGCCTACGGCAAAGTAGAAGGAGTGGTCGTTCCTGTGGGCGCCGCCGCCAAAACAATCTACCCCATCTTGCAAGAAGGGGATGCAACGACGGACGAACTGCCTAAGGCCGTGACCGAGTTCGTGAGGGAATGCCAACTTATGAGCACCCTCCGCCACCCGAACATCGTCCAGTTTCTGGGCGTCGCTTTCTTTCCCGGCTCGCGACTGCCAGCCCTCGTCATGGAGCGACTGCTGACGAGTCTTCACGACTTGCTGGCTCCGGACACGCCCCCTCCGTCCGGCGCCGTCACACCGCTATCTTTCTTCTCCATGGCTCTCAAGTGCTCCGTACTGTACAACGTAGCGTGTGGCCTAGCATACCTCCACGAGCGGTCGCCGCCCGTCATCCACCGCGACTTATCGGCCAGAAACGTTCTCCTAGACTCAGAGATGGTGGCCAAGATAGCGGACCTGGGCGTGGCTCGTATCGTTCCTCGTGTGAGAGCTGCAGCCACCATGACAAAGGGACCTGGGGCCTCAGTCTACATGCCTCCAGAAGCCAGTGCTCCTGCTAAATCGAATGCCCAAAAGTCAAAATACGATGCCAGTATCGATGTGTTCTCTCTTGGAGTTGTCACCATTTTCGCAATCGGTGAAGTCTTCCCCTGTGATCCTCTAGAGCACAACTACTTTGACGAGAAAAGTGGAGTGCTGTTAGGTCGCACTGAACTACAGCGACGCGCTGAATACATGCGAAACGTAAATGAGCAACTCCGTGCCTGTGGCCAGCTCCGTGGGGACCACCCTCTCATTCGGCTGATCCAGCAATGCCTGCACAATCTCCCAGCCAAGAGGCCAGGTATTCATGAGGTGCTGCGTCTGCTGGAGGAGGCCAGAGCTGGCGTTAGAGATGAAGGGAGTGAGAGGAACAAACGTGAACTGGTACGAGCTCTTCAGACCCAGCCCAGGAACCAGGTGAGGGACTGCACACTCATTAGGTATGAGTTGATGTGTTGACAAAAACTCTTGTGATTCTACCAGAATTTGGAGCGTGTTCTCCGAGACCTGGTGACAGAGAATGCTCATCTCCAATCCCGTGTGCAGGCCAAAGACAGGGAGATTGCTCGGAAGGTATAGAGCACAGTGTATAGCAAATTCATATTTCACTATGTGTTGACAGTTGTAGGATGAGGAAAGTGAGTGATGCGATTGCCTTTTCTGCAGGAGGAACAGTTACAAACAAGTGAGAGAGAAAAACAGAGAGTCCAACAACAGTTGGCAAGAAAGGTGGACGTTTTTTTGCATTAGTTTGTGTAAAATTCTCCCTCTTGGTCACTTCAGGAAGAAGAGCTGACGAGAAAGGAAGCAGAGGTGACGAGGGCAGAGGAGACTATCAGGAGAGAGCAGCAGCAGATTCAGGAGATGAGACAGAGAGTTAGTCTAGTGTGTGGAGTTGTGTGTTGTGACTAGAGGTCCTCCTGACTGCAGGATACTGAGTTGGTGCAGGCCAAGGACAGGGAGATAGCTCTGCTTCAGCAGCAACTGGGGGAAAAGGTACGCTATGAATATTGACTCATAATCACAGACTATGAATATCTTTAGGAATATCCGAAGCTAAATTTTGGTGTGTTTACTCTTATTAATGACCACCATATCATTCCCCAATTCTCCCTTTCATTTCTCTCTCCCTTTCTCCTGTCCCAGCAGTCAGCGTCCTACACATGTCAGGTCAGTGGACCTGGTCTAACATCAGCCACAGTCAACCAACTAACACACGTCCTAGTCCAACTAACTGACTCTAGTGGTAGACCACACTCACTTCCACTGAATGTCACCGCACAACTTGAGCTCATTTCAAAAGCCACACCCACAAATCAACCTGAAGCCACACCCACTAGACCAAGATGGCCTTGGTCCAAAAAACAAGAAACACGCAATGAATCACGTGTATCAGTAGTTGCCATGACGTCTCCCTCCCAATACAAGGTGTCGTACACACCAGTCAGTCGAGGCCAACACAAACTCCATGTTCAAGTCAACGACAGAGAAATCAATGGCAGCCCCTTCACTGTGACCGTGTACCCTGACCCCAGACAACTAGGCCACCCAGTGAGGACTGTGACTGGATTGAACTCTCCATATGGCATTGCCTTCAACAGTCATCAGGAGATGATTGTCAGTGAATATTTGGGTCATAGAGTGTCTATCTTTGACATCAGAGGACAGAAAATTCGAACATTTGGATCAGGTGGTGACAGTCCAGATCAGATGAAATACCCTGCAGGCATAGCAACTGATGATACTGACAATATTTATGTGAGCAGTAACCACAAGCTGCAGAAGTTCACTGGCAGGGGTGAACTGATCAAATGTATTGGTCTGAGGGGCAGAAAGGAGGGGGAGTTTGATGATCCACGTGGAGTGACACTGTATGACAATCAAGTGTATGTGTGTGATGGCAATAACCATCGCATTCAGGTGTTTGACCCCGACTTGAACTTTGTCCGATCCATCGGCTCATGTGGCAAAGGAAGAGGTGAATTCGATGCACCATATGATGTCAAATTTGACACTGCCGGGAACATGTATGTAGCTGAGTTTGGTAATGGGAGAGTGCAAGTAATGGACACCAGTGGCCAATTCATACGAGTATTTCGTCAGGAAGGAGAGCGAAAAGATTGTTGGCCATCAAGTCTTCATATTGTTGACAAGTATGTGTATGTGTCTGATTTCAATGGTGATTGTATTGTAGTGTATGAGACCTCAGGTCAGTTTGTCACCTCATTTGGAAGGTATGGTAAGGAAGAGGGAGAGTTTCGTGATCCATTCTGTATCACCTCTTGTGTTGATGGTTTTATACATGTATGTGACTTTGTTAACAAAAGAGTTCGATATTAAACACCCAATGCTACTGTATTGTCTGAACAAAGACATTTTGCTACAATATTACTGTTTGTCTTACTACTGTTGCTCTCCCTTTAACACAATTTCTAGATAAAACCACAATTCCTTATTATATCATGTTTCATGTTATGTATGCACTATCGTCTAGTAGCATATAATAAGCATTGTTAATTGTATTTCATGTTGTAACTATAATTATTCTCTATCAACACGCTCATCCACTGAATGATACATGTTGAGTACACTGTCTCTGGCGCACTCTTCAGAGCACCAAAGGGTTAAATTCCCATTCGTCTACCCAACACCCGCACAGTGTGAGCAAAATCAATGGTCAATCACAAAAAACGCTCAATGGAAATACCAAAGACTATATACTTTTTGCTTACTAAAGAGTTCAAGCTCCAATCGACCCCTACACCAGTGTGAGCCAAAAATTAACTCAAACATGAGAATACAATATGGGGGTTATAATACTAGGTGCTAATACACTATACATCAATTTCTGCTTATTTAAGCAGATATCCATGGCTTCCAATGGGTTATGATCAATCACAACTCGGACTAAGATATTCTATAATTACAGTGAACTTTTGCCATAACTTATGTTGCACACGTAGCCTGGCCTGGTTAAAGTAGTAGAGTTTTTCACAGCTAAGTGCCATACTAGGTTAATGTTCACATATGCTGCACGTCCCCGACAATAGCAATGGCTTCAATTTCCACTTTCACTGCCTGCACGACAAGATCCAGACATAATCAGGACAAAAACACACGTCATTCCCCCACCTTGGTAGCTTAGCAGTTTGATAGGCTGCTCGTGCTGTTGCTCATCTGTGAAAACTGGTCTATAGAGGGTTAACAATACATGCTGCATCAAAAGGAGGAACACCACCTTATCCACTCAAGAGGAAATCAGCTGATCATCTCTGTCTCGCTGATGAGCTGGCCGCAATGGGAGAGAAGGAAGAAACACATCAGTACCATCGTCAGCGCCAGAGAGGTCACAAGTTCAGACGGTGAGTGGAAGAGTTAGAGAGGGAGAGAAAAGTTACTGGATAATGTTTGCTATTCATACTAATGGGTTTGTCCTCTTCTACAGATAATACGGGACACCTTGAAAACTCAGCCTTTGCCTTATTTAGAGATGTCCCTTACTCAGATGTTCTACTACCTTTTAGTCTGGTCCATAACACAACAGATCCTCCCATCTGACCGCACACCTTTACAGTAGCATCGCTACTCAGGTCTCTGCAATACATTAAATATAGGGGCTGACCAAGTGTCCTTTGTAGCGAGGTGTCCCTTACTCAGGTTCTGTCTGTAATACATTAAATATAGGGGCAGAACAAAGTGCCTTGTCGAGAGGTGTCCCTTACTCAGGTTCTGTAATACATTTAATATAGGGGCAGAACAAAGTGTCCTTGGTAGAGAGGTGTCCCGTACTCAGGTCTGTATACATTTAAATATACGCAGAACAAACGTGTCTTTGTAGAGAGGTGTCCCTTACCATCATGTTCTGTAATACATTTAATATAGGGGCAGAACAGAGTGTCCTTTGTAGAGAGTGTCCCTTACTCAGGTTTTGTAATACATAATATAGGGAGAACAAGTGTCCTTTGTAGAGGGTGTCCCTTATCATGTTCTGTAATACATTAATATAGGCAGAACAGAGTGTCCTTTGTAGAGAGGGTCCTACTCAGGTTCTGCATACATTTATATAGGGGCAGAAACAAAGTGTCCTTTGTAGAGAGGTGTCCCCTTACTCAGGTTCTGTAATACATTAAATATAGGGGCAGAACAAAGTGTCCTTTGTAGAGAGGTGTCCCTTACTCAGGTTCTGTAATACATTAAATATAGGGGCAGAACAGAGTGTCCTGTGTAGAGAGGTGTCCCTTACTCATGTTCTGTAATACATTTAATATAGGGGCAGAACAGAGTGTCCTTTGTAGAGAGGTGTCCCTTACTCAGGTTCTGCAATACATTTAATATAGGGGCAGAACAAAGTGTCCTTTTTTCGGAGGGTCCTTTTTCAGATGTTTTCACCATTTGAGTCAAGTGTAAGAGTAAGAGTGCTCTTCTTTCTACTGCATGCTGTGTGTAGGCATATGCTAATGAGAAAAGCATCTACTCACTAACTTTCTTTGTTCCAATTAGTGCTCATTTCATTTTCAATCTAATGCACAATACTGTAAGATGCGCCCCCGTAATACGCTCCGCTACCAATTTTCTCCAAACTCCGCTGTGCGTCTGCGTGCATATATATACGACGCTGGCGATTGCGCAATAGAGCATATTGGGTGGGGCTCGTATTGTCTAAAAACATGGCTGAAGGGTTTCTCTGCGATCATCCGGAGCTGAGGCCCTTCGTTCTCACAGCCGTCCAGCTCACTGGCACCAGAATCGGCGGCGGAGCCTACGGCAAAGTGGAGGAGGTGGTCGTTCCTGTGGGCGCCGCCGCCAAAACAATCTACCCCATCTTGCAAGAAGGGGATGCAACGACCGCCGGACTGCCTAAGGCCGTGACCGAGTTCGTGAGGGAATGTCAGCTTTTGAGAACCCTCCGCCACCCGAACATCGTCCAGTTTCTGGGCGTCGCTTTCTTTCCCGGCTCGCGACTGCCAGCCCTCGTCATGGAGCGACTGCTGACGAGTCTTCACGACTTGCTGGCTCCGGACCCGCCCCCTCCGTCCGGCGCCGTCACACCGATATCTTTCTTCTCCATGGATCTCAAGTGCTCCGCACTGCACAACGTAGCGTGTGGCCTAGCCTACCTCCACGAGCGATCGCCGCCCGTCATCCACCGCGACTTATCGGCCAGAAACGTTCTCCTGGACTCGGAGATGGTGGCCAAGATAGCGGACCTGGGCGTGGCTCGTATCGTTCCTCGCGTGAGAGCTGCAGCCACCATGACAAAGGGACCTGGGGCCTCAGTCTACATGCCTCCAGAAGCCAGTGCTCCTGCTAAATCGAATGCCCAAAAGTCGAAATACGATGCCAGTATCGATGTCTTCTCTCTTGGAGTTGTCACCATTTTCACAATCGGTGAAGTCTTCCCCTGTGATCCTCTACAGCACACCTACTTTGACGAAAAGAGTGGAGTTCTGTTAGGTCGCACTGAACTACAACGACGCGCTGAATACATGCGATATGTAAACGAGCAACTCGGTGCCTGTGGCCAGCTCCGTGGGGACCACCCTCTCATTCGTCTGATCCAGCAATGCCTGCACAATCTCCCAGCCAAGAGGCCAGGTATTTGTGAGGTGCTGCGTCTGTTGGAGGAGGCCAGAGCTGGTGTTAAAGATGAAGGGAGTGAGAGGAACAAACGTGAACTGGTACGAACTCTTCAGACCCAGCCCAGGAACCAGGTGAGGACACTCATTAGGTATGAGTTGATGTGTTGACAAAAACTCTTGTGATTCTACCAGAATTTGGAGCGTGTTCTCCGAGACCTGGTGACAGAGAATGCTCATCTCCAGTCACGTGTGCAGACGGAGTTAGCTGCAACACAGCAGCAATTGAGACGTAAAGTGAGCCTTAGAGACGATAATTTTAGTGGCACAGTCAAGTGTTGTGTGTTTTTTAATTGCAGGAAGAACATTTGCAAGCAACTGAGAGGGAAATGCAGACACTCCGACAAGAGCTCACAGACAGGGACAGGGAGATTGCTCGGAAGGTATAGAGCACAGTGTATAGCAGACTTAGGGAATATATTTCACCATGTTGACTGTTGTAGGATGAGGAAAGTGAGAGGGAGAAGCAGACACACAGACAAGAGCTGAAAAGAAAGGAAGTTGACTTGGCTGAAACTCGGCAACAGTTGATACAAAAGGTTGTGTATTGAAAATAAAACTTGTGTTGAGCATTTAGCATGTTTTTATAAAGTCATGATGCGTAAGGTAGTACAGTATGGAATATCTTTTAGTATGCGGGTATTGTAGGACCAGGAAACTGAGAGGGAGAAGCAGACACTCAGACAAGAGCTGACAAGAAAGGAAGTTGACTTGGCTGAAACTCGGCAACAGTTGATACAAAAGGTTGTGTATTGAAAATAAAACTTGTGTTGAGCATTTAGCATGTTTTTATAAAGTCATGATGCGTAAGGTAGTACAGTATTGGAATATCTTTTAGTATGCGGGTATTGTAGGACCAGGAAACTGAGAGGGAGAAGCAGACACTCAGACAAGAGCTGATAAGGAAGGAAGTTGACTTGGCTAAAACTCAACGACAATTGACACAAAAGGTTGTGTATTGAAAATAAAACTTGTGTTGAGCATTTAGCATGTTTTTATAAAGTCATGATGCGTAAGGTAGTACAGTATGGAATATCTTTTAGTATGCGGGTATTGTAGGACCAGGAAACTGAGAGGGAGAAGCAGACACTCAGACAAGAGCTGACAAGAAAGGAAGTTGACTTGGCTGAAACTCGGCAACAGTTGATACAAAAGGTTGTGTATTGAAAATAAAACTTGTGTTGAGCATTTAGCATGTTTTTATAAAGTCATGATGCGTAAGGTAGTACAGTATTGGAATATCTTTTAGTATGCGGGTATTGTAGGACCAGGAAACTGAGAGGGAGAAGCAGACACTCAGACAAGAGCTGATAAGGAAGGAAGTTGACTTGGCTAAAACTCAACGACAATTGACACAAAAGGTTGTGTATTGAAAATAAAACTTGTGTTGAGCATTTAGCATGTTTTTATAAAGTCATGATGCGTAAGGTAGTACAGTATTGGAATATCTTTTAGTATGCGGGTATTGTAGGACCAGGAAACTGAGAGGGAGAAGCAGACACTCAGACAAGAGCTGACAAGAAAGGAAGTTGACTTGGCTGAAACTCAGCGACAATTGACACAAAAGGTTCATTCCGTTAAATTGTGTTTAGCATTCAGCAGAATCAACTGAGTGTTATGAAGTCATGATTAGATTTTCCATTGAATGTTCATCAGGAGGAACAGTTCCAAACAAGTGAGAGGGAGAAGCAGATAATACAGCAGCAGTTGACAAGAAAGGTAATAATATTTTTTTATCAAAAGCATCTAACATTCTCCCTCTTGGTTTCCGCAGAGGACAGAGCTGACGAGAAATAAAGCAGAGCTGACAAGAAAGAAAGCAGAGGTGGTGAGGGCAGAGGAGACTATCTGGAGAGAGCAGCAGCAGATTCAGGAGATGAGACAGAGAGTTAGTCTAGTGTGTGGAGTTGTGTGTTGTGACTAGAGGTCCTCCTGACTGCAGGAGACTGAGTTAGTGCTGGCCACAGACAGGGAGATAGCTCTGCTTCAGCAGCAACTGGGGGAAAAGGTATGCTATGAATATTAACTCATAATAACAGACTATGAATATCTTTAATAGTGTATTATGAATGTCTGTAGCTATACTAGTGTGTATACTCTTATTAATGCCCACCATATTACCCATTTCTCTTTTTCATTTCTTCCCTTTCTCTCTGTCCCAGCAGTCAGCATCCTACACATGTCAGGTCAGTGGACCTGGTCTAACATCAGCCACAGTCAACCAACCAACACACGTCCTAGTCCAACTAACTGACTCTAGTGGTAGACCATACTCACTTCCACTGAATGTCACCGCACAACTTGAGCTCGTTTCAAAAGCCACAAGAACTACAACAAAGTGGCCCAATGAATCACGTGTATCGGTTGCCATGACGTCTCCCTCCCAATACGAGGTGTCGTACACACCAGTCAGTCGAGGCCAACACAAACTCCATGTTCAAGTCAACGACAGAGAAATCAATGGCAGCCCCTTCACTGTGACCGTGTACCCTGACCCCAGACAACTAGGCCACCCAGTGAGGACTGTGACTGGATTGGCTCGTCCATATGGCATTGCCTTCAACAGTCATCAGGAGATGATTGTCAGTGAATGTTTAGGTCATGGAGTGTCTATCTTTGACATCAGAGGACAGAAAATTCGAACATTTGGATCATGTGGTGACAGTCCAGATCAGATGGAATACCCTGCAGGCATAGCAACTGATGATACTGACAATATTTATGTGTGCAGTCAGCACAAGCTGCAGAAGTTCACTAGCAGTGGTGAACTGATCATATGTATTGGTCGGAGGGGCAGTAAGGAGGGGGAGTTTTATGAACCATGTGGAGTAACACTGTATGACAATCAAGTGTATGTGTGTGATCGTGATAACCATCGCATTCAGGTGTTTGACCTCGACTTGAACTTTGTCCAATCCATTGGCTCACATGGCAAAGGAAGAAGTCAATTCAATGCACCACATGATGTCAAATTTGACACTGCCGGGAACATGTATGTAGCTGAGTATAGTAATAGGGAGAGTGCAAGTAATGGACACCAGTGGCCAATTCATACAAGTATTTGGTCAGGAAGGAGAGGGAAAACTGCGTGGGCCATCAGGTCTTCATATTGCTAACAAGTATGTGTATGTGTCTGATTTGAGGGGTGATTGTATTGTAGTGTATGAGACCTCCGGTCGGTTTGTTGGAAGGTTTGGTCAGAAAGAGGGAGAGTTTCGTGGTCCACGCTGTATCA
>CASHTH010002298.1:0-16420 GCA_030341885.1 Geodia barretti
CTTTGAAATCTTTGAATTATGCATGGCCTGTTTGGCGAGCGGGAGCGAGCACACGATGACGGTATCTGCACGAGCCATCCGAACCTATTTACAACTTGAACGTTAGAACCACGAAGATTGCGAAGAGTTATATAACAGCCTAGGTAAGGTATGGAAGAGCGCAGCGAATAGGCATGCCTCTCTCTAGTTGCTGGACTGTGCAGCAATCGCCTTTCTCGATAGCTACGGAGGTGTTCGAGCTATTTTCCCCCTGATTCCGCAGCAAGTCTCGATTTAGCTTGTACACGACATCTTGCTAGCCGCGCTTCCCTTTCCTCCGCTGCTTCTGTGGCGAGGCGTTCCCCAGTCGGCGTTGAGAAAGCCGAGCCTCTCTCTGCTCAGGAGTCTCACGGGCACGATGATCTCTTTCTACACACACGTGTATACGAACATGAAAGGCAGGCAGCATGCGAAAACAAGCAGAAGCTGCGTATGCGCACTTACACGACGTACGCGGCCCGTCTAAAAATCGGCCCGTTGCGACGACTAGCTCGCTCCTGCCCGCCAATCAACGCACGCGCCACTTGGATGACGTATACGGATTATGCGCCGATCGTTTTCCTTGCCCCACAAATCGGTGGGCTTCGCACTCGTGGCCTTGCAAGAAGACGCAGTGTCGTTATGGCACCGAGTACTTCCTCTTGCATCTGCATTTTAGCATTGTTGACTCTGTTCAATCGTGGTCGGTGTGATTGCTGCGATCGTTTCAACCATTTTTCATGTATGTCAACCTCTGAAAATTTATTATGATTCGTGTCTAGCTATAATTATAGCTACCCCATGTACAGGGACCTTCGGACCTACCATGAACATCTCGCTTGAGGGTTCAGCATACCTGCGAATAATGGCAAACCGTATTGGTTCCTACATTTGCAATGACATTGGTGTTTATTGGGAGATATTGAGAGCTGACGGTGAATTTGAGGTTTTTACTGTAGCAAACCGACATGAGTACTATTATAGAAGATATGAAACTCTTGAAGACAGGGGGCTGAGATTTACTGGGTACTGTGACTATAACTGTATTCCAGAGCTGACAATCACTACGACGGACATGAGATACGATGGAGCTCAAATCACTGGGGTGGTCAATCTTCCAGGGTGTTATACTGCTACAAACATGACCAACACAACTGTTCTTTCGATTCAAGGTTAATGATTTGGGAAGGGTTGGTAGGAAATTGTTACAAGGATAAGTGTTGACCAAAATTTCCCTCTCCACTATATAGTTTTTATAATGTTTTACTAGCTGTAAGTTTCCTGGAGAGGTACTCGGTTACTCATACTCGGTACTCGGTAGCTACTCATACTTGGTTAGCCAGTTACTCATTAGAAGCGTGTTGGACTATTAAACAATGCCGTAATTACACCTCAGGTCTGCTGGAGGCTCCCACAGATGTATACTATACAGCCAGTAAAGAGAGTGTCATAATGTCATGGAGTCCTCCATTCACCCTGGAAGGAGTCCCCATACTCCACTACAGTGTCTATATCACCAGTCAGGGAGTCTCAGAACAGAAAAACACCACTGAAACACACATCGCTCTGGAAAGACCATCTGTCAGCACCACCTACCAGATCAGTGCATGGAATGAAGTGGGGGAGGGAAATGCTACCAGAAAAGGTGAACACGGGTATCTAACTGCATGGGTCTTGAAAACCATCTCTAATGATGTGGGGCATAGCTATTCTTCACACTCTTTCGCGACGAAGGCGTATTAATTATGGGCCTTACATCATCCATTAACACAGAAAATTCATTCTTTCAGCGTTCTTGACCATCACTGAGGAGCTGTAAAAGAGCTGTCGCAAACCTGTCAAAATTGGAAAATGACAAGCATCGTATATTTTCAATGTCACCCGAAGCAACAACAACAATAACAACCTTGCACTACTGGAATGTTTCTCAGTTCCAGAAGGAGGGGAGTACAGTGTCAGTGTCCATGAGATTCACACTAGTGTTGTGCAGAACACATGTTAGCACTAAGTGAACACCACAACTGTTTGGATAACAGAAAGTAGGCCAGTTATGACTCTACAACACAACTAGAATAACTATAATTGTCCATATGCAGGTTTCCTCTCTTATTTATTCAAGTGTTAACCAGTGAGTGGACGGATATGTGCCTTTTGTGTTTTCACAAATGGCTCTACTGCTAAAGGATGTGCAATAACTCTTTCTCAGTGATCAGATTTACATTCAACTATCACATACCTCGTCACTCAACTTATGACATAGCATTGGTGGAGTGTTTCAAGGTATGGCAATCAGGATCATACCATGTACTGGTATCAGAGATACTAATGGATGGATCAGAGGGCTCCAATACACTGGAGCTACCTGATATCACTATAGTATTAGCCTCTGCAACTGACAATGCTGCCAAGCAAGAATATGGTAGGCTCTACTACTACCAAACCAGCATTATAGGTGGAGATGTGCTTTTTAGGGACTCCAACAGTAACTGGGACTTTCTGCTGTCCTTTGTCTAACACTGCTGGGCTTGGTTATAGCTGTTCTACTTGCCTCTATCGCTTTTCCTTAAGAGAAGATCAACCACAAGGAGAAAGAACAACGGTAAGCCAACCTGAAGGCAGAGTGTAACTGCATGTGTGAGCAATAAGGGTCGTTTTTTCAGACACTATCACAGATGCTGACAGCTGTATTTGTGTCTTTTTTACAAACTGTATCCTGCTAAAACAATTGTTGGCAACAATTTGCTCTGTGTTGTCTTTTTGCTAACACACACATACACAAAAGAATGTGTCAGTATAATATAAGTGCTAAAATTAGGAACTGTTTCTGAGAATTGTAATTTTTCACTGGGTCCTATTTATTAGTTCAATCTTTAATAACGCTTCTAAATTTAGCCCTTATCTACTGCCACATTCCCTTTAATCCTGCTGAAACATTCTAACAATTTGCACAGATTCAGACTGTACCACAGACCCAGGACCACCAGCTCCTGTGACAACTGCTCCACTGTATGAGAACACCCAACTACCACCACCACCTCCCTCAGTCACTGATGGTGGAGACATGTATGAACATGTGGAGCTGAGGCCTATCACTGAACAAGATAAGGAGATTGCAGTGGCTCCTAATGCTGCATATGGAACTGTTCGTAGATAAATACCACAAACGAAATAAGTGAAACATGTGTAGACTGAGTGTGTGTGTGTGTGTGTGAAGTATTTAGTATGCTTTTAAAATACTGATAGCTGTACTTGTAGCACAATTCGTGAGGCGCCAACAGTGCCATACATACCATACTATGAACATTTTAGGAAGTTTGTGAACAGTTTATAATTTATTGAACGGTTGTGCACATGCTGGCAAACTGCCACTGTGCGTGCGCTAGTAAAAAGGCTGCGGAGTAGCGGACAGGAGTTACTCTGGCATGATTTTACGTGAGGTGAAAGGTCTAGAGTTAACGACGCAAAAGCAGTTGTGTTCACGGGGGTATTACTATGGGGCGGTTATACATGAGGTCAAAGGTCGCAATCATGGAGGGTGCCCCGGCTTTTTGAGGATCATTACCAAGTCGAGTAAAACCGTGCCATTGTAAGAGCATCCATTTCCACTAGATTGGGTTTTACGTGTGTTGCAACCTGCGTAAAACTCCCCCATGATGGGATCATGGCGTAGGTAGCATAAAGTCATGCCATGATTGTGTCGTGGGGTAAGTCGCGTAAAATCATCCCATGATTGAATTAGGGCATTTGTGGCCATCCTTTCAACATTGATCATGCTCTGACCTGCAAAACAGGTGGTTTTCCAGCCATTATGCATAATGAGGTACATGATATCACAGCCTCCCTACTCTCAGAAGTATGACACGGGTTGACCATTGAACCCCACCTTCAGCCACTTACAGGAGAAGTCATGTCGCACAACACAGCTGTCACCGAGGATGGAGCCCACCTCGAAGTTGCCATGTATGGGATTTTGGGGGGACGTTTCGAGAAGGCATTTGTTGACGTCAGGGTGTTCAACCCATGCGCCCAATCGAATCGCAGGAGCCCTCTTGCATCCATGTACAGGCGACATGAGCAAGAAAAGAAGCGAAAGTACGAGGAGAAGTGGAACGTGCTACTTTCTCTCCACTTGTTATGTCAACAACTGGAGGTATGGGCAGAGCTGCAACCACATTCTACAAGAGGCTGGCTTCCAAGAAAAAGAACACTGAGTACACTCAAACCATGAACTGGATTCCCTGCAGGCTGAGTTTTGCTCTGCTAAGAGCTTCAATCATGTCGATCAGAGAAGCAAGGTCGTCAAGACATCATGCAGCATCAGAGGCCGCTATGGGACCAATTGACCTTCAACTTGTTGAAGGTCAAATTCAATTAATCATCTGTCTTATTTACCATCGGCGCGCATGCGCAGCGAGGGTACAGTAGTTGGGTCTGTGTGTCTGTCTGTTAGTGAACATCTCACTTCTCGAATATCAGTTCGTCTCACAAACGATACGACTTACTTAACGGGCAATGAAGGTCAGAAAGTACTTGGGTTTTCTCTGAATTGCATATATATTATACGGTACTGAGTAGTCGGCCATTTTACTCTGCGGAAAACGCGCATGCTGAAAACGCGCATGCGCAAGAAGTCACGACTTCCGCATGCTATCTACTACTGTAGCTAGCCCGTGCCAGACTCTCCGCGAGCTACTAGCGGGATACCACGATTAATTAAAGGCAGCCCAGCAAATCAATTAGTGGTACCGCACATGCGCAGTTCGCCGAGTGTTTGACCAATCATTGTGCGTGGGCGTACGTTTCAGATATTTTTTCAATGGCACAGCAAAAACGCTGGTGATTTATGGTGAATTTAGGTATTATTTCTCGGATTTTTCCTACGTTGTTTTCCAAGCTCATTAGCATATTCATATTCCTCCTCAATACATTCTCTATGGGAGTGAAAACTCGTGCGCGACTCACCCAGGAGCGTCTCCATTATGCGCAGTGGCTTTCTTTGCCTGCTTCGGTCCCCTTCGGCCGGGGGTGTTTTCGTATGTGGTTGTCTTTCACCTTTGTGTTCTATTTATTTTTATTTTTTTGTGTCCTTTTTTTGTTCACTATCTGACTTGTACTAATAAACTCTTCTTATATACGCGGGAAGCTAATTTTTCGCTATGGAAAAAAACGGGCGTGACCGGGTGGCAAAGGTAAACGTGAAAACGTAATGCTCAAAACTTGGCCACGCCTATTTTTCGGGATGGCTCTAATACGCCTGCGCATGCCGCAGGAGGCAGAAAGAACGCCATTGCGCATAATGGGGACGGACCGTTCGCTCCTGGGTGAGTCGCGCACGAGTTTTCTCTCCCATAGAGAATGTATTGAGGAGGAATATGAAAATGCTATTGAATTTTGAAAACATGGTAGGAAAAATCCGAGAAATAATACCTAAATTCACCATAAATCACAAGCGTTTTTGCTGTGCCATTGAAAAAATATCTGAAACATATACACGCCCACGCACAATCGTTGCTAACCTTTAGTGCTTTTCATTCTTCATTTATTAATTTATTAATATTGCCTCTCTGTTGTTTTTGTTTTACATAATCAGGGCATTTACACCCCTTTTACGCGAAGTTCTGTACGACCGTATTCAATCGAACTCCGCGGAGTGTGTGCTGCAGAACTAGAGAACATGAAAAGCACTAAAGTGCAAACCCTCGGCGCAGGCAGGCATAACGTTGGTAGCTAGATGACATGCACAGCGCTCAGTGTAACCTATCCCAGACCTGCCAAACATAGGATTGGTCAAAGGGTAAGTTTTGCTACAAAAAAACTGGTTTCAAAAAACAGTGCGCTTGGATGAGTGGGCGTGGCCTTTAGCACGATTGTGCGTGGGCGTATGTTTCAGAGATATGGGCGGGTGTATTTCTCGGATTTTTCAAACTTGTTTTCCCAACTCAAATTAGCATATTCATATTTATGTCTCAAGACATTTCTCTATGGAGAGGGAAAAGGCTCTACTGCTAAAGGATGTGCAATAACCTTTTCAGTGGATCAGATACATTCAATACACAATACATCGTCACTCAACTTATGACATAGCATCTGGGGTGTTTCAAAGTGCAACAGTCAGGACCATACCATGTCTTGTATCAGAGATACAATGGATGATCAGAGGGCCTACAATTACACTGGAGGCGGTACCTGATATCAATATAGCATTAGCCTCGCACTGACAATACTGCCAGCAGAAAATGGTAGGCCCTAATAGTACCAAACCAGCCTTATCGGTGGAGATGTGTTTTTTAGGGACTCCAACAGTAGCTGGACTTTCTGCTGTTCCCTGGTCTAACATCGAGGGCTTATTATACAGTTTTACTTGCCTCTATCCTTTTCATTAAGAGAAGATCAAATCTTGGAGAAAGAACAACGTGAGCCACTTGAATGGCAGAGTATTACCTGAGTATGTGAGATGTTTCTCCGAGCCTATCAAGATGCTGACGTCTAGCGTATATTTGTGTTCATTTTACAAAATGCTAACAGAGTTTGGCACAGGATCCGAATGTACGGTGTTGTGCAGGAACATGTTTGCACTCAAGTGACAAACGTTACAGTTTGGATAAGAGAAAGTATACTATATTAACGTAGTAGTTACCACGACTAGAATTATGCTTGTCTTTCCATTTACAATTTTTCTTGCAGGTTCCTCTCTGATGTATTCCAATGTGAAACCAGTGAGTGGAGGGATATGTGCCTTTTGTGTTTTCACAAACGGCTCTACTGCTAAAGGATGTGCAGTAACACTTTTCAGTAATAACATTACATTCAGCTATACGATACCTCGTCACTCAACTTATGACATAGCATTGGTGGAGTGTTTCAAGGTATCACAATCAGGATCATACCATGTACTGGTATCAGAGATACTAATGGATGGATCAGAAGGCTACAATACACTGGAGCTACCTAATATCACAATAGTACTAGCCTCTGGAACTGACAATACTCCAAAGGAAGCTAATGGTAGGTTCTTCTATGTCTAAAGCAGCATTCTAGGGTGATTTATATATTATGTAGGCAGTCCTACAGTAACTGGACTTTCTGCTGTCCTTGGTCTAACTTTGCTGGGAATGATTACAGCCGTTCTACTTGCCTTTACCTTTTACCTTAAGAGAAGGTCAATCACCGAGAGAAATGAAAAGCACTAAAGTGCAAACCCTCGGCGAACTGCGCATGTGCGGTACCACTAATTGATGGGCTGGGCTTTTTATGCCTTTACTCGTGGTATCCCGCGCGGAGAGTTTGGCACGGGCTAGCTACAGTAGTAAATAGCATGCGGGAGTCGATACATGCCCTTCGTTGTGACTTGTTGTGCCTTCAAGACACACAGAGCGAACCGACGCGGTCGAGGTAAGCCTGTGCTAATTTACATATTGGCTTGTTCACTTGGTTTTCACGCCATAACTTACAGTAGTTTTACGAAAATCGCCTTTTTTAAAATCAACCCAGTGTAGCACTGAACCCGATCATATCGTTATTTACCTGATTTCGTGCGCACGGTGGCAGAAAACGTGGTAACAGACAGACTGACAGACAGACTGACAGACAGACACACTTACGGGACAACTACCGTAACCCTCGCTGCGCATGCGCGCCGAGGGTTAATAACAACGGTAAGCCACTCTGAAGGCAGAGTGTAACCGTATAGATGGGTATTAGCTCTATTTATGTCCTTTTGTTACTAATATACAAACTTAATCCTGCTTAAACATTCTATATAACAGCTGGCACAGATTCAGAACGTACCACAGACCCAGGACCACCAGATCCTGTGACAACTGCTCCACTGTATGAGAACACCCAACTACCACCACCACCTCCCTCAGTCACTGATGGTGGAGACCATATGTATGAACATGTGGAGCTGAGGCCTATCACTGGACAAGAGAAGGAGATTGCAGTGGCTCCTAATGCTGCTTATGGCACTGTTCAAAGATGAACACAACAAACCATAAAGTGAAACATGCCTAGATTGTGTATGGAGTGTGTAGTTAGCTATACAAACGGTGTGTAGTTAGCTGTAAGTTTATCGTCATAATAAGGAGCTCACTCTCTCCAAAACGGAGTAAAAACTCACCCATTTGCTCGACCCTTGCTTAAAATAGGTTAAGGCAGTACAATATTCAACCCTGCCTGTGGCACATGCGGCGTGTTTACGGCGGGGCACTGGTTCTCTCTAACCTGGTTGCACATAACAAAGAGGTACAAATGAAATGTTCGACTGCTGCTGTTTTAAATGTTGCCACATTCTACACTGCTCACAGTCCAATGCACATTAACCAAGTCCCTACATCAAAGCAAATTAATATTGACATACATCACATGGTGTATTGTTTCATGTATGTAGTGTTAAAATTCTATAAATGTTCATTTAAATAATGCAACATGGAAAATCAAGTGGATGGTCTAATTTTTTAAGTTTAGCAATGCCCATGTCAGCGAGGGCAACAGCTCCAGCAGCCACTACTCCTCCCACCAGTAGAGCTCCTCCCAGGACACCCAGACCCAGAAGACCATCTGCAGAGCGGCCAACAAACATCACATCATCACAGTTATAATAGTACGTGGGTAGTAATGTAGGTAGGTGGAAATGTGTACCCAAGAGTGGAAGGTAGACTAGCTACATGTTGATGTTGCCACAGTGCCTATAAAGCCACAATAAACAAGATTTACAGTACGCAGCAGGGGCAGTTAAGGTATTACGCATTAGAGAAATTATACACTAGGGGGTGTAAAGTTGCCACAGCCCCTGCAATGCATTAGGCTAGGGATGAATAAACACATAAATGAAGAGCACTACAGTGCAAACCCTCGGCGAACTGCGCATGCGCGGTACTGCTAAATTGATGGGCTGGGCTATTTCGTGGTGGTCTCCCGCTAGTATAGCTCGCGGACGGGCTAGCTACAGCATACGGGACCTTCGTTGTTATATAGTTCTTGTGCCTTCAATATATACAGAGCAAGCGGGCCCAGTCGAATTAGCATATAACCGCATGCGCTTTTTCCTCAGCTATAAAATGGCCGACTACGCATTAGCCGTCTAGTTCTGCAACGGAGCATTTTCAGAGAAAACCGCTCGAAATTTCTGACCTTCATCGCCCGTTAATGAAGTAGGTAGTAGGTAAAGTGCAAACCCTCGGCGAACTGCATATGCGCGGTATCGCTAATTGATTAGCTGGGCTATTAGTGTGCGTTTACGCGCGGTCTCCCGCTAGTAGAGTCTGACACGGGCTAGCTACAATCATAGATAGCATGCGAGAGTCGATACACGCTATTTGACTTCTTGTGCCTTCAGAGCAAGCGGACCTGGTCGAGGTAAGCCTGTGCTAAATATAAGCGCATGCGCTTTTACCGGAACGCGTCTACCGGCATTAGCCGTACAATGTTGGATGCGCTCTAGCTTTGCAACGGAGCATTTTCAGAGAAAACCTTTCGAAAGGTTTGACCTTCATTGTCCGTTAAGAAGATCGTGTCCTTGGTGAGACGAACAAACACCCGAGAAGTGAGATTGGGAGTAACAGACAGACACACACACAGACCCAACTGCAGTACCCTCGCTGCGCATGCGCGCCGAGGGTAATTAAAGTGCAAACCCTCGGCGAACTGCGCATGCACGGTACCTCTAATTGATGGGCTGGGCCCATTAGTCTGCGTTTACTCGTGATCTCCCGCTAGTTGCTCGCGGAGAGTCTGGCACGGGCTAGCTAGATAGCATGCGGGAGTCGATACACGCCCTTCGTTGTGGGCGGATCAGGTCGAGGTAAGCTAGTGCTAATTAGCATATTGGCTTGTTCACTTCGTTTTCACGCCATAACTTCTGAACGCGGCACTTTTACGAAAATCGCCATTTAAAAAATCAAGCCAGTGTAGCGCTGAACCAGTTGGTGTCGCTATTTTACCTGTTTGTTGCGCGTGGTGGCAGAAAACGTGGTAACAGACGGACAGACAGACGGACAGACAGACGGACAAACCAAGTACTGTAACCCTGGCTTCACATGCGCGCCGAGGGTTAATAATAATAATGGCAGTGACCCAGCGGGCATATGCACAGTACATTAAAGGAAACAACACTTGACAACAATTTAATTACTGTGTTTAGGGGTCCAAAAGCAGCTGCACACTTTTACATGATGAAAAAATAGAGACAGATTTATGAGAAGGGAAATAATAATTATAATCATGTGAAAGGTTCTCCATTTCGCTTGGGTGGTTTGTACAAGTGTGTTGGAGGCATGAGATGTTTCTGGGCACCACTGAGTCACATAGCGAACACTGGAAACATGAGCCTGGATGGCAGATTTCCTTGAAAATCACCTGCATGATGCGAGTGCCTTTAACTCCTTGGTCTAAGACAACGTCCCATAAACGGCGCCATGATGTATGAGTGGCAACTTGAGAGTCTGCAGTAGCTGATCCACAGCTTTTGGTGGCTGAAAGCAGTATAATCTTTAAATCGGAGTTAAGGAGGTGTTTTTTTGTCGCTTCTGGGTGGGCTGATAGGTTTGAGTTCCACCATACTCCAAGATACTTTGAGGCACTGGAGGTGGCGATGTTGGAGTTGCCAATAGGAACAAAAGCCATATCTCTAGAGTAGGGAGAGATCTTCACTACCTCAAACTTGTTGGTATTCAATTTTAGGCCGGAGTCGGAGGCGAAGGAGTTGATTACTTCGTCCTGTAATCAAAAAATAGAGGCTTTAACAGGCGCCAGAGTTTCCCATTGATGCCAATAGAGTATAGCTGTTTGAGTAGTATAGGTATCTCGACTGATTTTTCAATGTCATAGAGACACAGGAACGGTTTGCCACCATCACGTACACGTGTTAGCAGCGCTTTTTGCGTTGCGAAGATTACATCCGCACATGAGAGGCCCTTCTGATAGGCTGTCTGGGCTAAGTCAGGTACACCTGCCTCTTCAAGAAGCGCCGATAGACGTCGAAGGAGAATGATTTCTAGTAACTTGGAGATAACGGATGAGAGAGTTATTCCTCTGTAGTATCCAGGTTGAAATGGGTCTTTACCTTTGCATTTATGTATTGGAATTATCAGACCTTCATTTAGAGATGTCGGGATCCGTTCCTGAGTGATGATTCTGTTGCAATAGTCGCATGCGCGCCGAGGGTAATTACAGTGCAAACCCTCGGCGAACTGCGCGTGCGCGATACTGCTAATTGATGGGCTAGGCTATAGCCTTTAGTATGCGTTTACTCGTGGTCTCCCGCTAGTAGCTCGCAGAGAGTCTGACACGGACTAGCTACAGTAGTAGATAGCATGCGAGAGTCGATACACGCCCTTCGTTGTGACTTCTTGTGCCTTCAAGATACGCAGAGCAAGCGGACCAGGTCGTGGACTAAATATAAGCGCATGCGCACGATAAAATGGCGACTACTTAGCCGTAGCGCTCTAGCTTTGCAACGGAGCATTTTCAGAGCGAAATTTCTGACCTTCATTGCCCGTTAAGTAGGTCGTATCCTTTGTGAGACGAACAAACACCGAGAAGTGAGATGTAGAGTAACAGACAGACACACGGACAGACAGAAGGACAGACCCAACTACAGTTCAAATCAAAGTTCAAAGTTGGCATGTGCATACAGTCAAAGTATAAACATGACATCTGAAATAATCGGAAATACGATAGAGCCCCCGCTCTGACTCCAACCGGAGCATAATCTGGCACCTGGCGTCCAGATAGAGCCCGCGCTCTGCTTGACAGCTGAACTTGGGTCGATGACTCGTAATCTCGGCAAATGACAGCCATATTTTCTGACTGGTGGTCAATGACACAGAACAGAGGTGAAAATCACCTCGGACGGAGGCACGGTCGCCATCACGCACACCAGAATTCACCCAGACCATCGCATCCGCGCCGAGGGTTAATAATAATAATATAATAATAATAATAATAATAATAATAATAATTTTTATGACAAAGAGGAGCCAGGGAGGCTATTAGTCAAGCTATGTACAATGTAATAAAAAAGCGGTATGAATAAAATGTGCCACTGCATGATTTATGTTCTTATTATCGGATTGTAGTAAGTACACGAATTTCTGCTCTGGTGAAAGCCACTTATATCCAGGAAACGCTGCTTGTATTACTTGTTCCAGATTGTTACGTAGGTTTTTATACTTTGAACATTCGCATAGGAAATGCTTCTCATCTTCTACAGATTTGCACTTGTGACAGAGCCTCTGACTCACTGGGACCGACTTCGGTTTGTGGTACCTCCCACGTTCAATTTCCAGACTGTGGCATCCAACTCTAAGCCGAGTCATAGAAACTCGGAGCGCTGCTGAAGTTATATTCAAAAGATAGGGCTCCATGCCAAACTCTTTCTTGAATAATCTGTACGATCTCAGTTTGTTTCCACCTTGTCCAGTCAGGCTATGTTCACGTTCTAAATTGGCATGCCACCTTTGAATAAATTGGTCACGGTATGTGAACATAATTGTATTTTGCGTGTTTTGATCAAAAACACAAAACTCTTAATGATAAAATGCAAACCCTCGGCGCACTACGCATGCGCGGTATCGCTAATTGATGGGAGGTATGCTATGCAGTTAGCCCGCGGAGAGTCTGACACGGGCTGCCTACACTAGTTGATTGCGTGCAGAAGTCGATACACGCTCTCTGTTGCAACTTCTTGTGCCTCCAATGTACGCGGAGTAGGCCCAGGTAAGCCAGCGCGATTATGCATATTCGCTTGTTTTCACGGCATATGTCTCGAACGCAGTCGTTTTTGGAGAATCGCCTAGTTACTTTTCAGGTTCGCGTAGTTTTGAAGCCGTTGGTGTCGCTCATTGGCCACCTCGTAGCCTGTAGTGCCAGAATAAAGCGTCGACACACACACACACACAAACAACTACCGTAACCCTCGATGCGCATGCGCGCCGAGGGTTAATATGCAAACCCTCGGCAAACCGCGCATGCGGTACCGCTAATTGTTGGGCTGGGCTATTAGTATGCGTCCGGCCTGGTCTCCAGCTATATAGTAGCCCGCGGAGAGTCTGACACGGGCTAGCTACAGTAGTAGATAGCATGCGAGAGTCGATACCCGCCCTTCGTTGTGATATCTTGTGCCTTCAAGATACACAGAGCGAGCGGACCCGGTCGAGGTAGCTAAGCCTGTGCTGGAGTAGAAATAGAGATAAACCAACTATCCTTAATACTTTTGCTACAGTTGGAGTATGGAATGTTACCATCTTCTATCTCGCTCCCTACTACATATTCCCTAGCACCCATCTAATTCCTTGTTCACACTTTTCTTTTTGTTTATCTCTTTCTTTCTTCTTACGTACACTTCTTACTCACTGCCCTCTCTCTCTCTTTCGTCTTCCTTTTCTTCCTCCTCTCTCAGGTCCAGATGACCGCTGTACCCACAAGTTTGTCAGCGACGATGACGAAGAAGATGGAGTTGACGCCAACAACGACCCTCTCCAGCGGTCGTTTGCCAACTTCAGCCATGTGGCACCCCGATTCTGCCAGATGATGGAGGAGCTGCAGCGCTCTCTGTGTGACGAGACAGACCCCAGCCAACACCAGCACCAGCAGCTCCTGAAGAGTAAGGAGTAAAATGGTTCCCATTCTGTCTGGAGAGGGCCCCAAACACGAACACACAGAGACTCTGAAATCTCTGGTGAGTAAATGAGAGATCTCCACTAGGCGAGGAGGCATCATGTGTGATTTGGGCACACTATCTTTCCTCTGTGGTATGTGCAATGGTCAGTGGTGATATAATGTGGGCTTTTTGTCTGCTCGACTGAAGTTGTGTTCTGTGTTCAGTTGAGTCAAGAAAAAGCTCACAAATGCTTGATGTCTCCTTTATACTAAAAGTGTATACTACAGTTCTCTGTTCAGTTGAGTCAAGGAATAGCTGACACATGAACACAAAGACTTCTTTAGACCGCAACCTGTGTATATTGTGTAATGCAGCAGGTGAAACAAGTGTTGTGTCCTCCCAACCCCCAGTTCTGAGTGGGTCGTTGTCGACCACACCCACTCCGGTGGGCAGTGAGGAGGTAGTGCCGTCCCCTGGCCAGCCGACGGCGGCCGAGACTGTCAAGATCCTCCAGACTGCCACTGGTGTTGTGTACAACTACTGGTGGTGGTGGCAGGGAGAGGGCCGGAGACGCTGCACCAGAGGGAGAAGAAGAGGACAACATTGTTACCACTATTGATGAGGTGTGTGTCTCATTGGCAGCTAATGCCACATTTCAGCTTGCTGTTAATGTGTATTTTAGTGGCAAGTGAACCGAGCCTACAGTACCTTGTCCTGGATTTTTCTATTTATATGTGATGGGTACTGCCACTCATATACCGGAATGTTTTACACGATTCCAAATACATATGTGTGCGGAAAATAATTGAACTACTCTGCATTTGCTCTCTAAAAAATTGCGTTGCATTTGTTTTAGTATTCATCTTATGTACTGGTTGTTAGCCTGCAAACTCTCCACCGTGTATTATATAACTCTCTGTCATCATGTGTTACTACAGGTGAGTGATAAGGAGCCAATGTTGGACGAGGGAGAGAAGACCCCGGAGCCACTCCAACAGATGCCCACCTCTCCCCTCCCTCCATCACCACCCACTCGTACACGGCTGCCTCGTGTCTCTCGCAGAGGAGGTGTGGCCTCGGCAATGACATCTCTCATATCTCCATTGCCGACATCACTGTATCTCCACCCACTCCTGGTGGGTGTGGCCTCAATACACTAGTCTAGATGGTGTTCATGCACTGAGAGTTACACTCTCTTTTGCAGCATGTGTAACGTGTAACAGTTCAGCCATTCACCAAGTTAGGAACTGGCCCGTGCTTTGACTCAGTACTACTGAATGGGAATCTTGGTCCAGTTCATAGTGTGCATGGTGTTTCTATTTGGATTCTAAAGCACCACTTCCTCTTTTCCCCATATCAGCGGGCTGCATGAAATTATAGTTCATAGCATACCAGCCATAGGTATATATAGGTATATATAGCGGGTTGCATGTAATGCGTTGATATTAGGTGTCTCCCTTACCTCTGATCTAAGGTGTTAGAGCCTTGCTGGGATTTATAGCATCATTCTCTGTCTGTGTGGTTTATGAACAGCCATGGTCAGATTGCTGGTGCTGGTTGGTTGGCCTGTCCTTACTCTTACGTCCTTGCTAAAAAGTACGATAACATTTAGGCCACCCACCTTTCCATACAGTTAGTATCCTGTGATTTAATCGGCTTAATGATCCCTTCTGTCGTGTCCCAATTAGAGGGGTTACGCTTTGTGTGGTAAAAAGGCACACACACCTTTCGTCCTTCAATTCATCAGACCCTACGTCTCCCTAAAGCCTTGCTAACCTCAATTTTGGTGTTGCCTTGCCTCTCTCTCAGGAGTGGTGGCGGGAGTTCAGGACAGTGGGTCCAGCATGATCCTCAAGGCCATTCGAGTCTACATCGGACAGACTGACGACTACAGAATACACCACATCATTGAGGTATGGTATTGCATGCTGCAGACTCCTTTACATTGTACTGTATACATACGTGTTATGAAACATAAAACTACTTTTCCTGCAGAAAGTGGACAAGAAAGGTCCAGCGTGGGAGGCAGGTCTGAGGAAAGGTTGCCTGGTGACGCACATCAACGGTCAGTCGGTCATCAGACTCCACCACATACAAGTCATGATTGACAAACACAATTCTTTCTTGTACATCAACACCATTCCTCTTGAGGACACCAGCATTCGCAAGGACAAGAAGAAGAGGCTACCGACACTGGGTCATCGAGTGGGGAAGCTCCTCCACTGTTCGAGCTGGAGCGGTCGAATAAAGAAGAAGTCGTTCATCAGTCGTATGCGAGGGAGGGACAGGAAAGGAGTGGACAGCTCTGGCCACTCCTCCAGCAGCACACCCTCACCAAAACACTCCTCGTCTCCATTCCAGGACCGAGTCATTCAAGCAGAAGCTTGTGTCCAAGATGACTCCGTGAAGACGACCCACCCCGGTGTCCCCTCTGCCTCGCAGCCCTCGCGCAGATCATCACCCCAAACTCCTCCCTTCCCGGCTCCATGCAGAACCTGAGCTCCGCCTCCTTCACCACGCCCCCCAACTCTCCCCCCATCAACACCAAGAGACTGGAGTGTCACAGTGTCACAGAGTCCCAGCAGGAAGTCCCAGAGTGCCTGCGAGCTCCCCACACCAAAGCACCCTTCCCCGCACACCTCACCCCTGCTGCAGAGAGCCATGTCTCCCTCGTCGGAGGGCCCCGGGCTCCCGGCCAGACGCTCCACCACTCTCCCTGGACAGCACAAACACAAGACTATGAGCAGCTCTGAGCTCCACCTCCCACTATAGGCCACCCCAAGAAAGAAGAGGTCAAACTCT
>CASHTH010002299.1:0-39694 GCA_030341885.1 Geodia barretti
GGAAATACAATGACATCATCACTATTCACTATACACAAACATCAACCATAATGAGGACATGATTATTTTTAATGGACGCACAGTTGTCTTACGTTTCTCCCACGTCCAGACCTTTTCCCCGCCTCCAGTAGCCATATCTGGCTTGCTGCTAGTGGCTCGCTAATGGATCGATCACAGGAGGAAGACTGCAGGTGTGGGGGTGTGGTTCGTCGGAGGGGAACCCCCTCCACAAACCTGCACAACCAGTTCGACAACCACGCCCTGTAGAGTGACGTAATCACCTCCATATTTAGAGCCGACCCGTCTTACGACTTACGACGACTGGTCGTTTGGTGTTGAGGGATAGACTGTATGTATGGACGGCAGAGGGAGAGGAAGAGAGAGAAGATAGCGACTGGAAACATGTGGCGGAGGAGGGAGCAGTTCCTCTGCGGAGTTGTGGAAGGTAGTGGCCGTCTTCCGTCTACTGTACAGTGATAAACTGATTCTGTGGATGAGTGAAGATTGTGTGTGTCTGTCTCTGAACTGCAGGGTTCTATGGGAGGCCATGGCTGTCCAGTCAGAGAGTTGACTTGTTCAACAGGTGAGGGAGGGGGTGAGAAGATCCTCAGTCCACCCACACACTTCTATGATTAATGGAATTGTCCCTGTCAGTGAGGTGCCTAGTGTTTTTATTCAGGTTTGAGTAGTTAAACCTCTGAATAAGGGGCACCTTGGTGACGTAGGAAGTTTGTATTATACTCAATGAGGCAGAGCCAAATGTCCGCTATAGAGAGGTGCTCTTTATTTGAAGTGTCTGAAGAGGTTCCACTGTACTTTACCACTCCACTCCAAGTGTATTATATGTACCAGTGACAGTGTCTCTGTTCCGGTCCAGAATGAGTGAATGGGGTATGAACACCTACCTGTACGCCCCAAAGGACGACGACAAGCACAGGGCCAGCTGGAGAGACCTGTACTCGCTGGAGGAGGCGGAACAGCTCTCCCACCTCCTGCTCCAGGCCTCATCTCGCGGCATCATCTTCATCTACGCCATCGCTCCCGGACTTGACATGACCTTCTCCTCCAGTCAGGAAATATCCCTCCTCAAGAGGAAACTGGATCAGGTCAGACCTTGTTGACCGCCCTTTTCTCTTTCCCTCCTTCCTTCCTGACTTCGTTAAAAAACTTTATCACTGAATCTCAAAATCTTGAGCAACTTTTTTTGTTTCTTCAGTCCTTGCTCCCGTCTTCTATACTCCCTAACTCCATCTCTTTATTTCGTATCCTCTCTTATTTCCTCTTTTTTCTTTACTATAGTAATTCACGTCATATCCCTCCCTCTCTCCCTCTCTCCCTCTCTCCCTCCTCCAGGTGTCAGCTCTGGGCTGCAACTCATTTGCCATCCTATTTGATGACATTGACACTGATCTGTGTCCAGCCGATGATAAAATGTTCTCCTCCTTCGCCCACGCTCAAGTGGCCACCGCCAACGAACTCTACTGCCATCTCGACAGACCCAACGTCTTCCTCTTCTGTCCAACTGGTTCGTAACCTGACGGACCACATTCCATTCCCTAGGACATGTCCTGTAGCGGGAAAATTTCACATGGTGCATAATTTCACGTTTTTCGCTCTACGGTACTGTTTTTATTTCAAACAAGTGAAACATCTGAAAAAATACCTTTTGAATTGAGGAACACCTCTAAATAAAGCACACTACCTCTAGATAAAGCACACTGTATATCTGAATAGTTCAGTCTCCACAGCACATTTTGCCTGAAAGAGTGTAGTAAAAGTTATAATACGTGTCTGGTTCTTCGCTTAACCCTTTTCTCACAGAGTACTGTGAGTCGCGAGCAGTTCCGTCGGTCGCAAAGTCTCAGTACCTCCAACACATTGGAGCAGAGTTGGACCCTGGCATTGACATCATGTGGACTGGTGAGTCAGGGAGTCAGGAGGGAGGGAGGGAGGGAGGGAGCCAACATGTACAACTAGACAAAAGTCTCAGGCTGTATGGATGTGGTAGTCCATGTAGTACGTTGCATCGCAATAGAACTGTTCACACAACCTGTTCAATATGTACAATGTTTCCATGCATTGAAGAAATTGCATGAGACTTACAAAGTCCTCTGTGCATTGTGTTGTGTAAGTGCCTGCCAGCCATTTTCGAATTGTAGGATAATTTTCGGAAACTCCACCCACCAGGTCCAAAGGTCATCTCCAAGACGATCAGCCTGTCATCAATTCAGGAGCTGAGCGGCATCCTCCGGCGACCTCCTGTACTCTGGGACAAATCTCCATGCCAACGACTACGACCAGCGACAACTGTTCCTGGGACCTTACAGCGGTCGCTCGGTGTCCCTCCGATCCCACCTCAATGGGGTCCTCACAAACCCCAACTGCGAGTTCTCCGCCAATTACATTGCCATCCACACCCTGGCCCAGTGGAGTCGATCCTCACTGCAACTCTGCAAGAAACCCTCCCCCACCCAACAGGCATTTCAGTTGGAGGTCGAAGGTCAGGCAAACGAGTTTGACCCGTCGTGACGAGTGGGTGGGCCAAGCAGCAAAGTGGGCTGGGACAATACGGGGATGGAGGTTCATCTGTACGAGCCGGTGAAGGCGCTGGAGTTGGCGATGAAAGAGTGGCTTGGAGAATTCGTGAAGACAGTCGCTCAACCGGATCACTACCTTCCTGTCAAGAATGCCTCCTCCATTGCCAAGGCAAACGAGTGTGAAGAACTGGGACCCATAGACCATGACGACATCGGGCAACGGGACGACCCGGATTCGAAACAGGTCGACCCAGAAATGGATCCGAAACTGTTAGAGTCTGGATCGGCAATGTTGGTTTCGGAGGACCCGTTTTGTTACGAGGACCTGCGGCTGTTGGTTGATTTCTTCTACCTCCACCAGCACGGGGAGATGGCCATGAGGGTCTTGGAGGAGTTCTGCTGGCTCAAGGAGAACAGCCCTGGTCAGTGGGAGGGGAGAGATGTGAATAACACGAATCAGTATTATTGCATTTTTTGGCAGGGAATATTTTGGTAGTATAATATTACAACACAGTGGCAACACATGATGTAGTAGTAGAAGGTGCTCACTTACTAGCTTACATACCTAAACAAATTTGCGAACAAGAACCTCTGATATGGTGACAAGTGTTATTGCAATAATATCGTGGTACGCTTGAGTTGTATGAAGGTTAAATTGTGTCTCCCTTGGACCTCAGGTTACGATGCTCTGCGAGGAATGGGCAAGCTGAAGGGGAGAGATGGAGGAGGAGGGGAGGAGGTGGGAGGGAGGGGAGGGGGTGTGTCATGTGATCGAGTTTCAGAAGACGGGATGAGAAGTGATGGAGAGACTTCGGACAGAAATGAGGAGGACCCCATTTCACCCCAGGTCAGCCCCCCTGACACACAAGTCAGTTTTTTGACGAGCATCAAATGCTACCTTCACTTTAGAGCGTGCTGGTCACGAACATGAGTCCTTATCCATCAGACCACACCCATTTAGCGACTACTGTAACCTTCACTCTGCATGTGTGCCGAGGGTTAACAAGACTGAAAGCTGAAAAGTGTATGCTTCTTACAATAGCTATGCCATAATATCTCCAAGGGCCAATTTACAAGGGCTCTAATTAGAAACAGCACGTGTGCGTTTCCAGTGGCGGTGTGTCTTTACCAATCATATCAGACTCCCTAACGAGCAGGATCCTCCCCCTTCTCTCCCTCCTCAGGAGGTGACGGAGTGGTGTGAGCGATGTCAGTCATTCCATCTCCTCTGTCAGATGGTCAAGGACATGTACAGCAGGCTGACAACCATCCCTAACAGACCTCTCCTCTATGACGTATATCAGTACATGTGGGACGCCAAGGAAACCACCACTCTCCTAGACTCCTACATCTCCTGGCTGGGTAGGTGTACATGCCTGCTACTGCAGAGTGTCGTTGGTACGAGTTCCATACAATCCAAGGCAGCTCTTTTCTTTCAAACAAGCAGTTGTTTATTATCATGGTACACATCAACATAAACTTAAAAATCAAAACTTCGTAGAAATGTTGCTTTGTGTAACCATCGCAATAGGGCATATGTAATTTATCGCTTCCTCTTTCTGTGTTGATGAAATCCCAAGTATTCCACATGAGCATTCCTCATTTAATTGCTTTCTCTCCCACACACACACACACACGCACGCACACACCTCCTACTCTTTTATGGTTACCATACTCTCCTCCCTCCATCAGAATGGGGTAGGAGGCCAAGTCCTAATCATGAACCCCATCTTCTAGAGGTGGGATTACAGCAGAAATGCAGGTAAACTGGTCTCGGAGTATATACAGTACATAGTAGACGCCCAGACACACACCAGCTGTCTGCCACTGCTGACAATGTCTCATCTCGCTATCCTAACTCACTCAGCTTTGCCATTTACAATGTCTTGTCGATGTTCAAGTTATAGGCAAACTTTTCAATGTATCACTGTTTTGTCAACACAAGACAGCTGCTATAGTTTCTTATAGGAGCTGATGGTGTGTACACGTCTTAGAAGCCATTCCCCATGTACCTACCTCCTCCGTCTTCATACATAGGCACTTTTAAAAATTGCCATTGCATAATAATTATGTCACCACATTGCGAGGGGCACCCGTTTTTAGACGAGCTGGATGACGTATAATGCAATGATGTATGAGACATGTTGTGAATGGCAGTGGTAAGGTAGCTCGGTGAGGTGGTCAGAGGGTCACGGTATGCAGCGAATAGAGGGAGAGAGAGAGAGAGGAGGGAACAGTTGTCTGCCACACACGCACCACACCCACTCAGTGCTAGTACCGTGAGTTCAGGGGTTAATAATTAAAGTCAAATTTAACGGGTGAAACATCGCGTCAGTGCCCAAGGTAATGACAAACTTTTCTGCAGCACAAATGTTGAAATGTGAACGTGTCACCAGAAGGTAAGGTGTTGGTATTGGTATGTGATGGAGTGTTGCACCACTTTGGTAAGTTGGTACGGTGTGGTCATGTGTGGTCTGTGGTCACTGGGTCCATAAACTGAGTCTGGGTAAGAGTGTCACAGTGTGTGCAGATTCCAATGTTCCGTTGATCCATACTTGTTACTCGCATTATCAAACCGGCGACCTGACTTCAGGAGTGGGCAGATTAGAGATGCCCGCTCACATGACAGCAGCTAGCTAAAGTTGTACACAGGTGCACCACAATAACACGGTGACAAAGACTGTAATGATGCACACAATTTTTGCTTTTGATGAGGGGCTCAATTGAGTGAGTCGGTTTTTTGTCCTTGTGGTGAGTGGTGCGTGTTCTGTCCGGTCGTATTATCAGACTCACTAACGAATGGGGGCCTACCCCTTTGCCTCACTCGTTCTCCCTCCCCCTCCTCTAGAAAGCCCTCTGATCACCTGCAGACTGTGTCCCATCTATGACATGGACACCCCTTTTTTAGAGCCCACCCTTTCGCTCGCTCGCTAACTTTCAAAACTGTCGATTCCTGGGTTGTATAAGGTTTGTTTTGAAATTATTTATCCGTTAATGGGTTCAGGAACGTTTAATTAGTGGCATTTCGGTGTGGTACCTCTACCCTCCCCCCTCGTTTTGTGGTTGGTTGTGGTGGCCCCAACCCCATTCACGGTACGGTATGGTGTAATGGTATAGCCTTGTCCATGATGTGGCCGTTATGACGTGGTTGCTATGGTCACCACAGTTGGTGTTCGACAGCGACAGTGACGATGAATCAGTGCAATGGTCACCATGGGAAAACCCTGTCGTCATGAGAACAGCAAGCAGTAACTAAACAACATAATCTTTCCGTATAGTTCACGTCTTCTAGGTGTTAAGATTTTATTATTTTACACAAAGTCGTTAAGTTGTAATCATGTAAAACTTTAATGCAAATTGCATCATGAAATTAAATGCTTGTGTTTTTTTCCAACCACCACGTAATTTATACAATGATGTCTATCAAGATCTTTACAGTTTGCAGTAATCATTTATTATTTCATTGAACCATTAGTTTTGGGAAAAAGGGAGTTCACGTGTCTGTGGGCAACCATTACGTTAGGTGTAAACAACATGTTTGGTGTGCACAATGTAGTGGTTGCCTATGGTAAACATATGCGAAAAACACTGCTTATTAGTGTTGACTTTAAAATGTGTGAGATGCAAGAAGAGCTTTGGGAGACAAATGCCATTGTAATGGAGAGGTGATAGCTACCTTTGTAGGCACGTCCATATTGTCAGACCAGAATACATAATCATATTTCATGGCATTGTTTTTTAAAAAGACCCAAAGATAGAGATACTGTGAACCATGGTCACACAATTGTGTGGGACGTGTATACAAAAGTGTAAAGATGAAGGTATTTGATGTGGGGAGTTGTCAACCGGTTTGTTTCTAGCTGGTCAAACCAGTGACAAGCTAGGTCTGAAGAGGCTCAAGGAATTGAAAGTGGTGACGGTAGTGTGCTATTGGGAGCGTTCGGGTTGTCGGTGTGTGTGTGTGGTGCATCCCAACCTCTCGTTGCCATGGGGTCAGAGAGATTTTTGACAATGGACATCAGGGTTTCGTGTTTTTCATGTTCACGACTTACAACTTCCTTCCTTCTTTTCTCCCCACCCAAACCCGCCCCCTTTCTATTCTAACCACAAGGATATCGCTTCGTTGCTGAAGTGTCTCATCCCTCTTACAGCGGAGCACCCCCAGATCCCCGGCCTCCAGAGACCTTACACCCCCATACGACCATATCGCACTGCGGACCAGGTCAATGTGTCCTGATCATAGAGCCGGATTGCGTTGTCTATAAATGGGCGTCCTATGTGATTGACTAGTTGTCCAAAAATGGGTGTCCTGATTGATATAGTGTCTAAACAAAAGGGTGTTGCAGCAAACTGAACATCTGGAACTAATACAATCTTAGGCAACCAAATTCAAATTGATCGTTAATTTGAATGTTCATTAAAGCAGTTGAGCAAAATGTTTTTTTCGATTGGGATAGAAGGCCGATGAAATGAGATGGGGTGGCGGGAAACATTGGTGTTGTTGTTGTGTAGGAAGTGTTTTTTTCTCCATCTTGCAGAGATGATTCCGTGAGTTGCAACTCCGAACTTCTACCCCTTCCTCCCCCGCTCTATTTAGAGCACCTCCCCCCCATCTCATATTGTATCTGTTTGCCCCAGACCCAGGGAACAGGTGATGGTAGCGCCATGATCAAGACCATTCTTAATCTATCTCTCCCGAAGGCCAAAGGCCCCTAACTTTGAAACTCCTGATTTTTTGTTAATCCTTACCAGCGTTGTTCATTGATTACCCCTCCATTGCCCCATCCCCCTACAGGTCGTCAGGGGTCCACCTGAATGAATTTAGCAACAAGAAAGCTTCTGAATCTCCCTCACCTGATAGGCTTTAGTCTGCTGTATTTTGACCACTGATACCCCTCGCTGTCATTTCATCTATCCCTTAGGACCTCAGGTACTATAGCCCCCACACATTCCTACCAATTATTCACTTCCTTTATTATGTCACAGTTTAACTCTTCAATGACCCTACTCCTAAAGTGCAAACCCTCAGCACACCTCTATAGAAATGTTGGAACCTCATACACAATTTTGCTAACCACCCACAAGTGTTGGTCTTGACCATGCATAAACAAGAACAGCATGTTTTATGCACCATTTCCCCATGGATTTATATACCATTAGGTTGAAAAAAAATGCCCAGCCCTTTATCTGTTTTGAGGTCAAAAAATTATAAGGTTGAAAAATTCCAACCTGTCATCTTTCTCTCCGTAATTTTTATGTCATTACTGGTGGATTGTGAGTGAAAAAAAAAAAATTTTTAAAACCCAAGTTTGAACGAAAAAAACTCCCATCCCTTCATATCTCTCCAACAGACGTCTACGGACCCACGTGCCATGTCCGAACTGTACGCTGCCCTTGAGAACATGCGTGTGTCAGTGTGGTATATTTGTGTGTAGGGAGAACCAGAGCTGTTTTTCCCACCAATGCTCTGGAACACCTGTACCACTCTTTCATGTGGGCGCGGATCGGATACAATCCCTCCGCACCGGTGTCATCCCACGACTTCGACACCACTTAGCCACTCAGGCTGGCCTGGAGAGGTAATGTCCAAACACGTTCCATATCTCCCAAACACTCCTATTACATCCATTGTCATGTATGATGTTTAGATGTGTTTTACCCTCTCTGACGTCTTCCATGGGGTGCATCACGATGCAGAGAGGTGGGTGCTTATTCCATCAGACCATACCAACATTGCTTACTTGGGAACAGTGTATAATAGATCCTGAATGCAAACCCTAGCGAACTGCGCATTTGCGGTACAGCTGATGGGCTTGGCCTGGCTTTGCGTTACTCTTGATCGTGAAGTATCTCTGCGGAGTCTGACCTGTCTAGCACAGTATTAGTATAGCTGCTGGAGTCGATAACGCCCTTCGAAATTGTGACTTCTGGTTCTTGTTTCTCCGAGGTACACACCAGAGCATACGGGCGTACCGGCTGTGTCGCGGTACCTTGCAGCTACGAAGTTGTTTATCCGTGGCCGGATCGGATATTCTAGGATTACTATCGCGCACGGATAAAATGTCCTAGATAGTGCTGGGATGCTGCGTGGCCCACGGCTGCTATTTAATACACCGCGCTGTGCTTCAAGTTATTAGGAGTTGTCGAATAGCGCGGGCAGCGTGAAAGTGCCGTTGTTTGTGTCGAGTATCTGCGGGTGGATATTCATTTCACAACGTTACTAGAATGCGATGACGTCCTTGTTTGGAGTACACCAGCGCGACTGGAGAACACTACCGTGATATCCCCGCAGAACGAGCGTGCGCCTCAGTATGCAGGTGAATGCGAGCGATACACCCGCGCACGCTGTGGTCTCTGAAGTATGAAATGGTAGAGTGCAGTCGTGTGCAGCTTTCAGACTCGGTATGCCATGATGCGCGTACGGTGTCCCAACAAAAGTGGTCCCGGACCCAGTCTTACCCTGTATGGCGCAGGAAAAGTTCACACTATGTCTTATTAGAGAGGATACCACTCATCCGACCCCGATATGCCACACTACCAGAGTATTCTAGTCCTGGCCGCGGGTCGAATGATTCTATCTCCCCGCGATAAAATGAAAAACACGATAAAATATCCTGTGACAACCCCGGTCAGTGTATGAACAACCACATCGCCGGTAGGCTTAAGCGCCTGTGCCAATTGTGCGTGTTCAGGCGACTGGTTCACCACTTGGTTTCATGCCATATAATACTCTGTGACGCGAGGGCCTTTTTACAAAAGGAAAATCGGCATAGAAAATGAAGTCTCGTGTGTACCGACTGCATCGTGGTTGAGCTGCTATTATTACACGTGTTGTGGCAGCGCGGCTGGTGGGCAGAAACGCGGACGGACGGACGGTACGCGACGACAGACAGCCGGACTGACCACACACGCACACCCTCGCTGCGTCGCATCACTGCGCGCACGCGAGGTTAATCATCATCTGCTCTGCCTCGCGCCTAGCTGTACGCTGTCCTTATGACGAGCTGTACATGGGTTCAGTGGATAGGATTCATGGCGGTTAGGGTAAGGCACCAAGAGCTTTCCGAGCGAACCAAAGTGCTCTGGACCACTCTGGACAAGTGAAGCCTCACTATGTCATGATTACTGCAAAACACAGATATCAAGTCTCTCAGCCAGCCCACATCATTGTAGGCGCCTGGACCGCGTCACGATCCAGAGGGTGCGTCTATCCATCAGACCCCCACCCACTTACTGAATGGGAACAGGGCACAGTGCATCGTGCAGATGTAGACATGTAAGTGTCGGCGCACGTAGTAACGCGCATTGCCGCGTAAAGCTTACACGCATGCGCCGTACCAACACCAACTAAGTGGTCGGGCGTGGGTTTAGGTTTTATGCTGTTACATCGTCGACGGTCTCTCTGATGCCAGCATCGTCCTGGCAGTAGTCTCTGACGCGTGGCTACACTACACTAGTTAGATAGCATGCGCGAGAGGCGATACAACGACGCAATGCGTTGACACTCCGATCTGGTGCTTCCACGAGGACAGCGAGATCGCTCATGCTCGGCGGCGTGTGTATTTAGCAATCTTGGCCTTTGTTCCGCGCTGCTAGCGTTGCAACGGAGCGTCTTTCAGAGAAATCGCGTTCGAAAGTATCGTGGTACCTTCATTCCGTTCAGTAGTGTGGTGAGACGACAAACACCGACCGAATGGGAGTGACATGACATGGCAGCGTCCCGAGGAGTTAGAAACGCACGTCCCGAAGCTTCGTCACGTCTGAATGCGGACTAAGATCTACAGAGAGTCTGCTAAGCTATGCATACAGTGTTACTCGGGCGTCACGTCTGAACGCATGAACATGTACATGGCTGAGAACATAATAGGCCCGTTACACGGATGCTCAGGTTATTGACATGTGACCTGTGACAAATTGACTAGTTTGAAAAATAAAAAAGAAAGAGAAAAATGAGGAAAAACACCAAAAAGAAATCAGTGCCGTTTCCATGTATGCTAAACTTACCGTTCAGGCTCAATATAGCCAGCATGTGGCAGAAACTGGCGTGGAATACGTACATGTGATCATGCATCTGTGCAATTCACGTAATTAAAGCGTTTTGGCTAGTTTTCTCAGAGCGAGAAGTATCAGTACACATGATTGCTATACATGTGATCAGTAATAGAGGTGCTGGCGAGGGAGACAGTGGTGTATTGTGCCAGAGAGTACACACACATAGGAGTCCAAAAAGAGGAGACAGTGTTGGGGTGATTAAACAAATTGTCGGGGCAGTTGGAGTACATTTGGGACGAAGTCCTGTCCTGCTCTAATGAGGTTTTGGATCTGATGGTCTATCTTCGGGTTTTAACCGTGCCTGAATCTGATGTACCTCGAGACTTGGTGGAAGTTGGCTGTGTGCCACGTGCAGAGTGAGATCCCTGGAGTAGCCTGAGATAGAATGTGCACTAACATATTTTATGTAATTATGGCCTGTTAGCACGAGCAAAGCAGTTGTGGGTATTTAATCTGTATTATGCCTTCATCCACCGGTGTTGAAACTCTGCTTAAAAAGTAAATCATGATGTTGATTACTACACTATGTTTCGCACGACCTGTGTCTCGAAGTCGGGCGGGTTTAGTCGAATATTTTTCGCTTGCTAGATCAGCTCAGATTGCTTGGCGCTCAGGCGGCGTGCTCAGTGCCTGCGAAGTCCCATCAAGAGCGCCAACGCGAGATAGCTACTACTCGCCTCTGAAGTCGTCGTGGTTCTCCCATGCGTATCTTCGAAAAAGTTGCGTTCTTGCTCGTCGTTGTCCAAGGAGCTTCTTTCTTCGCAGAATCTATTTCCTGCTGAAGACATCACAGAGCGCTATCGTGAGGCAAGAGTGCCTCTGCCATGTCTCTAGCTATGTAGGCTTCACGCATAGACGAGGGAAACGGAAACTGGCCTGGGGAGCGCCTGTCGGGGTCGGGCCACGACCTCCTCGAAGACACCCTCGCGCTTTCGTTCTGGCTACTAATCAGGGCGCTTTAGCCCAATTTCGCTTGAATTATGCTATTCTCACAATACGCATTATGCTGCAAATAATGCGAGCATATTCTAACCGCAGGCCCTTACTGGAGAGAGTGTGTCAGGAGGAGGGGAGGGAATGACGATCTCTCCTGAAGGATGGTCATTCCTTCGAGGATTGTCTGCCTATCTCTGTCTCCCACGCCCCACACTTCAGTCTCCTGTCAGAGAAAGAGACCCCATCTCTATCGACAATTTCCCCAGGAAACCATTAGCAGATGTGTTCAGCAGATGGAATTTGGGACACTCACTAACAATCAACACTTCACTCTGGTGTCTGGATTAAGGGGTTCACTGCATTATGTGTACATACAACAGAACAGAAGAAGAAAGCAGTGTAAATATAGGTCCTAACTGAGAAAGACAGAGTGAAGTGAGGAGAGAGGGAGAGACAAGCTGACAGAGGAAGATGGACTGACATTGTCATTGACCGAGAGAGGCCTGGAATGTTTGGCGGATGCCCTTTTGATGGAAGAGGGGGATGTGGTGGGCCAGACCAAGGCCCTCCAGCCACACTCTCCATGGAGGAGCTGAGCCGTGGCGTGCAGTGGAGTGCTGGGTGAGAGAGAGAGGAGACAAGATATCTATAATAAAGAGTTAACTCCCTATATTTGAAAGGGCAATGTGCGTTAATACATAGGGCACTTATAAATGTTACTAAAGATGACTAAACAATAGGGCTCAATGCAAGAGATGTACATCACAGACCCTCGTGTTGTAGGTGATCGGGATCATCAGAGTATAAGAGAACATGACCACCCTCTCAGTAACTTGACTGCCTCTCCAGCACGTGAGAATATCTCTGGGAAGGTCTGTCAGAGAGAGAGAGACTGACACTGTCGGTGTCCCTCGGAGGCTGGGTGCGCATTGGCATTCTACTTGGAAAACCGTTTTCCCCTCTTGTTTAATTATATGGTTCTAACTTCATTATCTCGTAATACAAGACGGGTGCAGGCTAGTATGGAGGGTGATCGTTCAAATACGCAATTTTATTGCTGATACTAGCCGTAAAATTCACACTTCAAGCAGTTAGAGTCTTTGACCAAGCTTCTCACATCCGGCTTGCTCTCAATAGCAAAGTTTACTGTAGTCAGCCACATAGGCAAAGTAGTGTATGGTTACCTTGATGTATATTCTTCCTTGTCGTGGTGACCTTCGTGACCTTTCTTGCGGGTAATGTAGTCCTGCTCCACCTCCTCTTTCACTGTGGGCAGCTGCATGCAGTCACACACAGAGAGACGAGGAAAGAAGAAGAGTACACAATAGATAATTACGCAGCATTTCTTTTCTTGCTATGGGGAAGAGGTAAAGGCAATTGTATTTCAGTTGGTAGAGCAGCTCGCCTAGCTCTGGCAGAGTGTCGTGGGTTCAAATCCACCCAGGCATCTCTTTTTATTTCACTTGCTTGCTTTGTCTTCCTACATCGTAGTTGCACGCCTCATTCATTACCAGTTTACTTGAGTCTACCCACAACAAGTAGTGTGTACATATGCTTGTCTCAGCGATGGGTAGACCTTCTACCCTCTCTTCCGTCCTCTCCTTCTCTCTGGCTGTCTTCCCCCACTCCCTCCCCTCTCTTCCCCCGCCTCTCGTCCGCACTCATGTCTCTGCCCGGGAGATGCACACACCCTCACATCCAGCACATGCTCTCCCAGAAGCTCCCTCTCACCTGTATTAACACAATACTACTATAAACTACCACATTTTTGGCAAGCGAACGCGAGTAGTTTTATTGCATCACGTGTCTATTTAGAATCCATCTCACTAAAAGTTAGCCCAATTTTTAACTTTCCCTACAAAACTTTTCCTCCAGCTACTGTATCTATACGTCAGAATAGTTAATTAGTCCGTCTTTCCCCAACAAAGTACAGCTGCCGTATGCTCTCACAGTTCAACTCTGAAATCAGCTGAACCAACTGCCCTCGCCCCGCTCTCTGAATCTGACTGTAAAACATGGAACTTCAGAAGAGCTGTAAACAGAGAATCTCCATCTGATGGAGAGAGAGAGAGAGAGAATGGTTAGGGAGGCAGAAGGAAGAGAGGAGGGAGGGGGTTGAGGGAGTGAGGTGAGGGGGTGAAGAGGATGTTCTTACATCTCTGCAGATTGCTGAAGGGGAGTGCGATGAACAGTCTCTGATCGGGATGCAACTGGGTGCCAAAGAAGGCACATCCATCCATTTTGAATCTGACAAATGGTACGGATGATGAACACCTGAATATAGAGAGAGAATATAGCAGTCACCAATACACAGTGAATGGAATTGAACTGTGCATTCACAGAGTCGATTCTCACCATTTCTCTTCTGTTCTTCGACATGTTTGATGCAACACTGGAGGTTTCTCTGCCACCACTCTGGTTGTTTGTGGACGGCTGTTATCACCAGCCGACATCCTCTGGAGCCCTTCGATGCTGGCAGGAGACAGAGACAATGAGAAACGTTGGGAGCCAGCCCACATTTACACATGACATGGTTATCTGGATTGCACTATTTTCCGTCTTGCCATCTATCTGTAACACTTAACAATCGTTTTTCTGCATTTTTGCACTGGCAGTAAACACCCTAACCTTCACTCTCCCATTTTCTCGCCCAAATATGCTCAATAAAGTTGGAGACAAGAATGTGATGTGCATCACTAGGATTCTTAGGACCCCAATGGTGGCAGTGTGAAATGTTCTAAGGTTGTTACAGGTTGCTACGTAAGAGGTTCCAGTACTATCAGTAATGACAACAAGAAGAGAGAATGGAAAAGGAACGACTAACACTGACGGTAAAGGAGAGAGGATGTCGGCATCTTCTCTTGATGTACATCCTCTGGGTGACTTGGAGTCAGGCGAGTGGGGTGTCTTGGAGTACTGAGGATGATCAGTGTCCAGTGATATGTCAAACCCATACCTCCCTTTCATTGAGGTGCTGTGGAGAACATACGAGGGAGAGAGAAACAGAGAGGTGAACTTTCAACTGACAAACCCCCTATAAACGGATTTATTGTCATGCTGTTTAAATCTACAATTGTGGCAAGCTTTGAAACTTTGTAATTACGAAAATCTTTTGCACAAAGTCTTTCCCTATGTACAGGATAGTGGAAGAAATTTGGAGGTCTTATACCAGTAGTATATGCCTTAGGCATATTATTTGTAAAGAAAAAAGGCGAGATAAGTCCAAGATATATGTATTGCATTCCACCCTTGAACATTAGTCAACTATTAGGGATGGTTGGTTTGTCATTTGTTTACCTGTGTTCCTGCAAAAATGCAAAACTGTTCCTAGGATGGAGTAGGGAGTAAAGTAAGGCGAGATAGGGCAAGGATTAGTATTGTGCTATTCCACCCTTGAACATTAGGCAAAGTATTAAGATGGTTGGTTTGTCGTTTGTTTACTCGTGTTCCTGCATGCAAACTGTTCTTAGGATGGGATGAGTGAGCATTGCTAATTTCATTTGCCCCATTGCACCGTACCGCAAAAATCTACGAATAGGATAATCCATTCCATAATTATGAACCTAACCTAACTTACTTGTACGGAAGGTTGGAACAGATGGAGTGAGGTGGTTGTAGGGAAAGAGGAGAGGAGAGATGGGAGAGAGGGGAGGTGTTTGTGGGAGTACGGAAGAGGAGGCAGAGGAGGAGAAGTCGAGAATGTTGTGAAATTCCACCATTTCCTCCGACTTGGGCAGAAGGGCCACGAGATTAGGCTGTTGTTGGTGTAATGGGTAGGGAGGAGTAGGAGAGGTAGGGGGGGAGGGGGTAGTGTGACATGCTGTGAGCTGCTGACTCTGGAGATCTGGGATACGGGGAGAGTGGGGAGATGGGGTGAAACAAGGAAGATGAAGGAAAGATGAAGAAAGAAATGGCCACCACAATCCACAGGTATAGAGAGATGGAGGTAGAGGTTACCTGAGTAGTGGCACTAAAAAACAGCTCGACGCACGCTCAGAGATGATGTGGCCTGGGGGAAAATGTTAATCTCATGGTATAGGTATGTTAACACTGATTGTCATGTCAGTCTATGTGTAACTAGCCGTAGATCAGTTTTAGTTCAGACAAGTTTGAGTCACGAAATCTTCTGGTCAGCAATTTGCAATTTAATCTTGGACACACCTTGTTCAATTCCATATCCATCTTCTTCTTCCCCTCCCTCGTCATACTCAGTGATGTATTGCTCCGTCCCACTGCACACAACAATCACATGCAACGATCTTCACCCACCTATACAGTGGAACCCTTCTACAGGACACTTATGTAAGGACAGTCCTCTCTATTCAGTCACTTTCTCTCCTTAGAAACGTCTAATAATATACGTCACACATTTATTAAACGATCTAATTTTTCAAATGGATTCAGCTGCAGGTATATAGTGACTTTTTCTTTGAAGTTGTGAGTGTGTTGATTATAGTACAGCTTCAAATAATACAGAACCTCTCCACCCACCAGTCATTGACGTTGAGTAGCCAGCAGCACTCAAGATGTTGTTGGTCGTGTCTTGGCTGTAGACCCAGACTGACCTGGAACAGGGGCAGTGTGCTATTCCTCGTGGGAGGTAAAATTATGGCTTACATTAGACAGTTTGGCTGTCTGACACGGTGTCATGAAAGACATGATCGCCCACTGACCTCTCCCCGTCTCAGCGCCACGATCTATTATGAGACACAGTCACGTGATACACGTGCGCGCTCTCTGCTGCGTGATATTCACACACACACCTCTCACACTGTCACCTCCAACCAGTACCTACCTCTTTCTCTGTCGAAGGAACATCGCTGACAGCAGGTTTGCGCGCCAGATTTTTTGTTCTCGTGGTCAGGTCAAGGTGGTAGCACGTGGGTCCGTCTCCAATTCCGTAATCTTTCGTATACGGACACGTTGCTACCGACGAAACATGTTTTCTCTCTCTGTGTGAGCTCTCAAGGAGGAGGGAGTCATGCTTCGCGTGCGCCGAGACCATCGTCCAGTGAGAGCGCTTCAGAGCTTGACCGGCAGTTAGCAAACTCCTCGCGGCTGCAAACGCTCCGCTCCATTGTCTCTCTCCGCCCCAGCTCGAAGGACCTGGCGAGACTGCAGCGATGGTACCCGCGTGAGGAGAATGATAGGAAGACGGAGGGCGACCAGTCCCAGTATACAAACCCTCCGAAACAACAGTTAGTGTACAACAACGGCACTCCCCGTCTAAAAATTGGGCACTATCATGTAGGCAGCTGCAAGTTTGCCAGCCAGACTTGCTCACGAGGCTACGCTCTGTCCTTGTCAACCTGGTAACTCACTAACTGACTGCACTATGCAGGAGCCTTTCCCTTCCCTGTGTTGAGTAACTACCTCATAGTTCAGAAAGAAATTTGTGTCTTATATATATAGTGAGGGTGAAGAAGAGGGTCCTCGAGTTCACAGGGTGTCCGTAAGACGAGGGGTCAACTTATATGTTTTTAAGAACTGACTCTCGATGATGCACTCCTGTTTGGTGCAGGTCCTGATAGAGAGTCTGCAGCAGAGATGCAGGGATCTTAAGAAAAACCTCAGTCTAGCTGGCAGCAGCAGAATGAGCTAAAGTACAGCTAGCCTCAACTACGCAGTACTGTGATGTCAAAAGATAACTGAGATGTTCTGCTCCAGAGTCACTGGTGAGGCAGTAATTTGACGAGCTTCGTCTCACATTCAACGACAGTACACGGTAAGTGCCGCGTGGGAGCGGAGGGGCTTTAGTACAGAGCGCTGATGAGGTCAGGGTAACCACTGGTATAGAAACACACTGGCCTACCTGTCCTTTCAATGGGCATGGGTGTGTTCATTCCTGTTCCATATGTGTACATATGTAGTATCGATGAGATGTGTGCTTAGAGAAGAGAAGGGTGCCACTGTATATATTGACCAATAAGATTCGAGACCTGGAGAGAGTACATTGACTCAGCCACGCAACACACATGGGTCGGGTTCGTTACATGACACCATTCAACAGTATAAGCATTCTTGACAACAACAACATGATAAGGAGTGGCAACTTACCAAAAAGAAACGGGTAGAAACTTGCTCTTTGACTGCAGCATAACTTCAAATCATACCACACATGTGTATATTTCAGAGATGATCATACGATTAATTAAACAATACACGATGTGTATAATGTGCCTTTCCATTCATACACGTAACCTTAAACCAGCAAACGAGAGGTGCGATTTTGGTCGCACGTAGGATTCAACCCACACGCCTAGCCATTTTGTGCTACAAGTATATATATACCTAATGATGTTCCCACTGTAAGAATGTATGTGTGTATATCCCTACCCCTACCTCAGAGTCCATGGGGTGAAGCATGCAACCATGGGGGACTACCAGAAACACTTAAAGGGTCATGGCAACAGACTGAGAAGGTATGTAATACTTTTTTATCTATATCTTTGTTGTACTCTCATCCGCTCGCTGCTGCTTTCTTCCCTTTCTTCCTACATACCTACTGCCTTTCCTGTCCTATCCAGATGCGAGAAATGTTGAGCAAGAAATCCTATTTTCGCAGTGTTGCACAAGTCGTCTATTCAATAATTTTCCACGACGTTTGGACCTGTGCATAGCAGCACATGAGGACGTGTGCAGTATGCAACCTCCAGTCCCACCCTACCGATCCATCCCACCGCCTATCCTCTCCATCCCTTGGCATGGCGACATGACAGCCCTTGGGGCTGTTGCCACCTTTTTTCTGTTACTATGCTTCCAAATCGTAGGACATATCGTGTTTTTCCCCTCTCTGCAACAACAGTTTTTACCCGCTGTATCTGCTGCATAAGATGTCACTGTCTCTCTGTGGTTTTCACGTCTCCCTCGTCGCCGTGGTGACAGTCATCAGCTCCGTTCACACAGCTCTCTGGCCACCACTCCCACTGAGGATGAAGATAGACCACCTCCGACAAGAGAAGGCCGTCTTTGAGGGAATCACAAGAAACTGCAAAAGGTACACGTGCAACACACATCTCCTCTCCCTCTCTCTTATGGAGCACAACAAATCACCGCATTTCTCATGTCTCCATGTTTCGTGTCCTATACTATAATACCACAGTTTAGTCAGTGTCTTTTCCTCCATTTGTGTCCGCACCAATAAATTATCTAGAGATTTGACTGAAGGCACTTCTCTACACTCGCCACATGTACAGTTAAGTCATATCTTCTCGCAACTCTTTCTTCCCACACACCCGCATGCCCGCCACATACACACACACGCACAGAGCTGCTGAGCTGTAAGAGGAACATAGGGTGAGGTGATAGAAGCATCCACGCAGGGCTATGACTCCAGAATGATGCCCAGACCAAAAACTTGCTCCTCACTCAAGGAGAAGGCCGACAAGGAGGTGGCCCAGTACGAGATGAGGTCAAGGTACATACGCATGCAGTAATCTGTTGTAGAACATTCTGTAGTTATGTTTCAAATTTTAATGAGGTATCCACACATTAATATTTTGTATTACAGCTTCAAAAGTTCATTTTATACGCATTTTCCTTCACGTACACAATACAAACGTACTACATACATATTACGTTTACGTAACAATCTTTCTTCTCTCGTAAACGCAATAGCAATATTGTCTGATTTCTCCACTCGTCACACTGATGATGTAACCATTTGTAGAGCTGCAGAGGCAGATAGACTCTACGCAGAAAGTTGAGGGATTTCATGAACCGTAAGAACCAGGAGCGGGCCGAGGCCCACATGGAGATCGAGGCCAGAAGATGAGGAAAGAGGTGGAGAAGACCAGCACCAGGAGAGAACTGTACTGGTGAGGATTCACACCCACACACACATTGAGTCACCTTTTATGAGTAGGGTCACTCCTTCCTTATAATAATAGATTGATAGGTATGTCGGTGCAAATCTGCAAGATCATTAGAATCTGAGCATATCAAACTGTTGTATATTTAGTGGGGCGATAAAAGTCACCTCTTACTTACACACACATTATTAGTTCGACACCTGTCTAGGAGTCCATCTATGGCGAAGTTCATGTTCCCCATGGGCTCTTACACTGTATTTTGTCTAGCGCAAGTCATCTTTGTCCTTGATTTAAACACTGCTTTATTACATACACCTCCTCCTCTTCCTTAACGCCATACTCCCTCTTTTATCCCTGTTGTGACACACACTCAGTCGTATGAGCAGCATTTGAGAAGATAAAGAAGGCGACTGGTATCACTGACATTGACCAGCTGGTCTCCAAGTTCATTGATGGTCAGCTCACATCCACTTTTGACAATTATTACTTTCCATGCCGAAATGGTAGACATGATAATAACAGTGCTATCGACCATATGGAAATGGGGCGGTTTAAATTTAGCAAGTTTGTGAGGGGAGGACAGAGCTTCCAATGATTCTGAATACCTTGAGTATCTAGCTGGAGAAATGCAGTGCAGATGATCCTCAGGATTAACTGTTGATGTATTTATTCTCCTCTTCTCCGTCCAGTGAAGACCAGAACTTTGCTCTGTTCAACTTTGTCAATGAACTGAATGCCGAGATTGAGACAGTCAGAGATAAAATATCTCAGGTCAGCATCTGCTACAGTATCTCTTTTTTTTCTCAACAAATTTGTTCCAAAATCCGCGCAAAAATAGTGGTAGCAAAATTGACTGTAAATATGAGCAATTTAGTTGTCACTGAATGAAATTTCCCACTGTATTATGTATGGTATAGAGTATAGTACAAACATGGATGTGTAGTCTCTAATATGTAGTGTGAATGCAATTTCACTTGCTTTCGCAAAATTCGCACAAGTACCCGTAAAAAATGTGCCTCTCTGCTGTTTTTCCTGTACAGGTGACAGAGGAGATAGAGAGTTCAAAGGTCAGGGGTGGAGATGGAGGAGAAGAGGAGAGCCATCCTCAGAGACCTAGAGGTGCACTACATACATACATACATACATACATACACTCTCTGTTCGCAGTATAATCATACAGGAAGATGTTGGGCATATACACATGCACATGGGCATAGTTGTGTGCCACTCTCAAGAAAATATTATAGGAAAGCACCTGTCCCTGGTGTGCCCATGTCTCATTGGACACTGTGACAGACTCTCCAGAAATTTAGCTCCTTCTTCTCTCCCTCTCCCTCTCCCTCTTCTTCCTCTTCCTCTCCCTCTCTTCTCTCCCTCTCCTCCCTCTCCTGCAGGCTGAGCTGGCCAGGTGGAGGAGGAGGCAGGGGAGTTTGAGAGAGGTTCAGACCTCCACTGCCACTGTGGAGCACGCCTGACTGGTACATACATACACTCACCTGAATCTTCTCTCTCACAATTCTGACTGTATGAGACATATACCAGTAGAACAGCAAAGAAAAGTAGTAGAGAGTCATTTATTGAGAGGTACACTAAAGCATTAGCACCAATGGGGGGATAACATGGAAACAAGTGTTCATAGACATCCGAAGTGTTCCGTAATTAGTTTTCCAATTCAGCAACACTACTTTCTTCTGTCCCATGGTACTGTATCATGAAGTAGAGTATCATTATTGGAAAACAAAGCAAGCCTATATACCTAGTCATCTGAATGCAGGGATTTTTTTAGACGGACACTGGGTACTGCACATACAGTATTGCTAAATACACAATAAATATTGAACTGTTCGCCCAAATTTCTAAGAGGAGCCCCCCATAGACACTGTACTTATTGACTTTGAACAATCCCCAGCAATTATTAAAACGAGACTCCCATTCTATGTGTCCTCTCCCCTCCACCTCTCCATCAGGAGTTGACTCAGTGTTCACCCACGACAGGATGTGACTCGTCTGCCATCACCTCTCTCCTTGAGGACACTCCGGAGTAACTGAGACCACCATACTCCAGTACCTCGTTGGTAGTGGACAGAAGCACCAACGAGTTACTCCAGCTACAGGCCCTTCATCAAGGCCAAGTACTTAACCCTCACAACACTGGCTATCACCTTAACCCTGTCCACTACACTGTCACTTAACCCTTTCCATACCACCATCTTTCCACACTGCGTATGTACACAATCTAACAATTTTACGTAAGTGGTTCAAAGTTGATTAATAACTCGATCATACACATACAATTTGTGGATGCCGTTTGAAGTAGGAAATGTGTGGTGTGGGTGATTGTATCTTTCTCTTGTGGGTAGTGTTACAGAGACAGTGGTATTCCTGTCTGCATATTTGACTGGTATACAGTGTCACCAGTCCACATGTTCCCACATGTCCTGCGGTGTGTGTGTGTGTGTGCCATCCACCATTGGAGGGGCTCTGTGTACTGTGGAGATATACCTCTCAATGACATGTCCACACTTTATGACACCGCGTCAGTGTTGTCCACATTATCCAGATGGATGTGTGGAGCGTTTCTCAATCCCAAGCCTCTCTGTGGACCAAAACCTTTACTTATAGTATGTGTTAACAGAGGCAAAGGCAAACACAACTAACTGACCACATTCCAATGCTAGATTTGCCAAATCCCATCTTACACAACTACACAGCAGCACACCGGCTGCACAATGTTGTAAGAGTCTATATATGGTGTCCTCCTGTGTGCTAATGTGTGTTGATAATTACAGGAGTCGGGGGATCCAGAGGCAATGACCACCTTCCTAATGGGACACACGGGTCAAAGTTCACTTGGAGTCACATCTGTAGTTCTGCCTACTGTAACGTGAGTTCACTCCTTTCTTTCAGCCTTCAATCATGTCTCCTCCCTCTCCTCCCTCTCTCTCTCCCTCTCTCTCTCTATCACTCTACTCCTGAGCATTAGTAGATAGACACTCCTTACTGCCTCTTTCTTCCCCCACTTACTATCACCAATATCGTTCATCCTCTCCACCCACCCAATACACTCCTCTTCTTGCCCTTCTTCTATCTACTCTATATACCTACCTGTACCCTACCTCCTTCATTTCCCAGTCATCTCTTCTAAAGTCTCCACCCCCCCTGTGTACATCTCTATGCAGAGGAGACTATGAGAGTGATGCTGAGTCAGACTATGGCGACAGTCCACTGTCTCAGGAAGAACTGAGAGCTAAAGTCCAGAGATCTGTGAGCACATGTCACTAAACACGACACACCACTCCATATAGTGTCCAATATAGTTTGGCAGTGAGTCCACTGGGAACAGGGGGACCTCTGTCTGAAGCTACCACATCCCTCTCCCCACCCAAAACACTCTCCTTATTTGCCACGCTATAATGTACAACATTGAATGTTGCGAACACATCGATGTCTTCTGGTGGAGAGTGCTGACTAGCAATTTGTTGTAATATTCACTCTGTTTATAGTTTTTCTCTATCATGGTGATGTTGCTTCAGATAACAAGACGTGAACAGACAAGGAAGCTGGCTCAATCTGTGGACTCCTCCCACCCCTCCCCCTCTCACCCTCCCCCCTCCACCGCGCTCCCTGGCAAGACACGAGGTGGAGGGACCACAGACCGCAAGAAACGACCAATACAGACCAGATGAGACCAAAAACAGACCACGCACACAGACCACGCACACACTAGCTATAGCACTGAAGACCATACGCTAGAGATAAGAAAATATCGAAATTATTTCATCATCTGTATAATACAACACAGCAGATGAGATCACAGGACTATCAGGTGACTGTCACATGACCTAGTCCTCGTCACCGCTGTCGTCGTCCTCCCCGGCGTTAATCTGGAAGTAGCGGAGTTCGTAGCTGGTCTTGGTATCGGCCACCACTCTGATGTAGTCTCTTAGGTTGTTCTTCTTAAGGAACTTCTTGGTCAGGTATTTCAGATATCTGGGGGATGAGGGGGGGGGAGAGAGGGGAGAGAGGCAGTTGAGTGTGCCAATTCCATCTTCAGTCTGTATGTGTAGTGTGAACTACTGGACCATTGAGGAGATGAAAGGGAGGACTTTGACTTGTGAGTCCACATTACACATACGAAAGACTTTGTCTTCACCACAGGCTGTCTATTTCCCATCCTTCAAGACACCATTCGTGGAAAACACACCTATTGCATACTTAGTCTCAGGGCCAATTACTCTCTTTTGAGGCCGAGTCGAGAACACCTCGACATGAGACATAGTTACTGTACTATGTACCTCAGACTTACATAGGACAATGGCACACTGAATGAAGAGTGTTTCTTTCAACATTACACAATCCAGCTTTGCCGCCATAAAATCCCCAGCAATCCCAGCCCTTGTAACTACCAATTACTTACTACCTCTCTCTCTCACACACAAGCAGGGCTGGTATTAATAGTGCAGCCACAGGAAATGAGAAGAAAGACAGATAAACTCCCAACTCTGAGGACAATAACCCACCCCCTCACTGCACTTCAACCCACATTGTCCCCTGCAATGTGGGGGGTCCCTTACAGGAAGCTATATACTCCCCACTCACAACCCCCCCTGAGGAATGCAATTAAGCCAACCCCCACATTGGTAAGAAAAGACAAGTAAATTTACAAAAGAGGCACCCACCCCTAGATACTACCATACTTAGTGACATCATACTTAGTGATGTCACATTATTTTGTCAAAACTCAGTGGTGGATCCCTTGACCCCAGACCAATGTGTTCACTACATACTGTATACCTTCCATCCCTCCATTGTCCCCTCCTGTGGACCACCCTCGCCCACTCACTCCCATTACCTCTTGGAGAGCGGGATTCCAGACACGACCGAGATGACGTTCTTCTCACGGTTGAGTGTTATGTCGTCACCAAGGTTACCAGTCTTCCCGCTGACCTTGATACGACCTTTCAGAAACTCCTCCTGAAATCATCCGACAAGGGAAGGGGGAGAGAGGGAGAGAAGGTAGGGACTAGGGAAGGTAGCCCTAACCCTGCGACACATAAAACCTCCACCATCGAAGGCAAGAAGCCCAAACTCACGAAAGCTCCGGCATCCATTATCTCATCTTCCACTGGAGTTGCGCAGTTGATGGAGAAACGCAGCTGCGTCTTCTTGGACTTGCCGCCCTTCCGCGTCTCTTTCTTCTGCACACATACCCCCACGAATATCGGCAATATCCGTTATTTATCAAAAAAACACTTACAGTGGGCATATCTAGACCGTCCTACGACTAGTGGATCGGGTGGCGTTCCTCTTCTACTGCGATTCCAAAGGATTTCTTCCCCTTCTTCTTTTTACACACCGTCTTCACGTGTGTGTTCACGTGTGTGTGCCGAAAGGATCTCTATGCGCATGCGTATAAACACATGCGCGCGCACACACACCCGCGAAAAACTCGCGGGTTTACTACAAAAACTAACTGCGCAGCGTCCGCCTCGGAGTGTTTTGGTTAGTTCTCTCGTGAAAGAAGCGATGGAGGTTGTACTGCGGCTAGCCTCTGTCTTCGTCCTCTGGTGTATCTCCAGCAGCGAGGCCGCATTCTCGCGCACAATGCGCTGCCCGTGCGCAGCCTCGCTAGCCACGGAGAACTGGCAGCCGTCTGTCGAAGAAGCCGTCCGTCTCTCGGACGTGGTGCTAATGGGACGCGTCGTGGAGCTGCGTCCGGGTCTCCGAGGCACCATGAATGCTTCCGTGGTCACGGTCTACGCGTACAAGGGCCGCGCCATCTTTCTGAGTGTCATAGACAACTGCACGAATTTTGCGGACGGTTCCGATCTAAACGTTGTGTCTCTGTTTTTCTTCGCCCGAGAGCCCGGCGGAAATCTGGCCCTGCGCTGCGTGTCGCCGCTGCAGGAACTACACTCTGCAACTCAGGGACACCTGCCGGCGCTGCTCAACTTCGTCAGGGACACGGGCAAACGTAAGTTCTTTGTGCCATTTTTCACGAGGCTTAGTATTTACTACCGTTCGGAACGGGTGTTTGTTTTACCGCCGCGAGGGTCGGCGTAGTTTTTAGGGTGGGGCTCAGTCGCGTTGTATGTGACGTGGGGCGCGTTGATATGTTTTTGCACGTTTAGGTGCACCGCAAACGGCATTCCCCGGAGCGTGCATGCGGGGAGATAAGAAAGACCGCTCTTCCTGTCGTCCTGGGATTTTTGCATCACGTTATGTAACACTTGGTAGCCATGCAGACTGGGGGAGTGGTGAAGTTGTTGGAAAGCCATGCAAACACTACCATACACCCATGTTGCTTTTCACTGCACACAAAATCACAGTAGGAGATAGGAGATATGGAGAGATGTTTTTTTGTTTGTGTTACACTTGAATTGGCAGGGTTATGTCAGGTGGAGTAACTTCCCAGGCATACCCTGGCACTTCACTGCCTCATAGCTTTTCGGATAATGCCAGCCACAATGCCGTTAACACCATTTACTGTAGTTTCTAGGCTACAATAGTTGGCATTCCGGCGGAATCTTATGCAATTTGATCTCTTTCTGCGAAACCCCCACAGTTTACTACACACTAAAACCCACTTTTGTAGCCGTGTGGTTCTAGCAATCCATTTTTTATGTCCTCTTGATGCACACACGTTGTTGTAGGGTCTGCTTGCTCCACTGTAAGGCCAGAGCAGACACGAAGGACGTGGCTTTAGGCAAAATTCGCTGGCAGCACTCCACACTTCAGTAGCCAAAGCTGCTCAAATGTGATTTTGAGCTCAGCCTTGCAGAAAAATTTGGTCAAAGCTGATCAAATTTTCTGTGTACATCAGTCATGCAAGTGTCAAAGCCGATCATTCTTTATGGATCTGTGAAAATTTAGAAGCCTGTTATATACTGATTAGTGCTGCATTCTGATTGGTTGGTGTCATTAGGGATGGCCATGTTTTAGTGAAATTTTAATTTGATTGTTCGCCACCACAACACAAGCCATCACACAAGCCATCAAACATTCCCCGACAATTGAATCAGCAACCGGTACCTTTGGATTACTTTACCTTCAAGGTTATACAGCATGGTGCTCCTGGTGTACAACATTCCGTGTACATGTGTTTACATCTATTGTCCCCCCATTGCAGGTGCACAGTTTTGTTAGACATCTTTGATTTATACACAGGGGGTATAGATCTAGCCGATAATACTTTTTATTGTATTTTTTCTGCTTATTAAAGGAGATACCCATGGCGTCCAAAGGGTTAAGTTTCTTTAACTGTATGGTTGGGTCTAACAAAGCGGTCAAGTGTGGTCAGTCCTACAGAGTATGTGGTACTTTGATTTCTATGGCTTCTGGACTACAGGTCTTTTGGACTGCATGGTTGCTCCATGGTTGGGTCTAATGTATATCACTGAAAGAGATGCCAATCGTGTGATTGGCATCCAGTCTTGTGTGTACTTTTCTCACCTCATTTGTAGTTAGGCAGCGATTTTGAGCCCATCTCGCAGTGCTGTGTATGTTGTCTGTATGTTGAGGATTGTTAGTTGATGGGATGGAGAAATTATAGTGTGGAATTTGATTTTTGTGTTTGGTGATTAATGAGCTTTATGGAGTTGGTCCAAATGAGGATTAACACATTTTCTTCTCTTCTTATCTCCACTCTACCACCTACTTCTTTCCTTTCTTTCTCCATTCTCTCTCCCCCTCTCTCTTTCTCCTCCCCCCCCTCATTTCCCTCCCTAACTGCAGAAGAAAACAAGAAGAATGATAAATTTGGTGAGTAAACATCACATATTACTGTGAATCTTGTGGTATTCATCAGTTCCCATTTCTAGCCCACTGATTAACATTTTACTCCATTCTCAGACCAAAATTAAACATTTTACTCCATTCTCAGACCAAAATTATTCTTTTTAACCACACAATCCCCGCCTCCCTTCTCTCTCTTCCTTTCTTATTGGTTTCTTCTTTCTTCTCCTCTTCTCTTTCTTTTTCTTCCTCCTCTCCCTCCCTCCTCCCTCCCTCCCACCAGTTCGTCCAACCCCAGACCCCTGTTTGGTCAGTCCCGCCCCATGTTCCCCCGAGGGCTCGTTTTGCTCCGTCACCAACACTCTCACCGGACACAACTACAAGTGTACATGTCTCACCGGTTTCCGTGGAGACGGCTATAATTGCCAGCGTGAGTCCCCGACATTACCATGTTATTTCTGACGATGTCACCATGAGCTGCTATAAATAGAAGAGTGTTACTTAATAAAGTAGCTGTATCCGGTTGAACTCTGTCCCAATCAAAATGGCAGCCTCTGAAATGAGGAAATCTGCTTCACTTCTATAAGCCATAGTCCAGAGGTCATTATTATAACTGGCATAACAGGATCTTGGCATCTCTATTCCTCCATACCAGACGGTGATGACATCACTATGACATCACACTCTGGGACCCACACTCAGTATAATTATACCGACAAAACCACTCCCTTCGTTCACTATTGGCTGTCCTGATAATATAGTCAATCTTAATTAACATAGTCCACATTCTGGCAGCAAATTTTCCTTATTTTTCCGTGTCGTGCTCTTACCTGCAATTTGTTGTAAAACTTGCCACACCTCCTGCATTGTTCTTCTCTTTCACTTTTTTTCCCTATAAAAACCTAAATTCCGTTGGAATACAGATTAGTTGGAGGCACTGCTATTGACTGAGGGTTTTCAGTCTGCTATTATACTCTAGCTGATGATGTCATAATGATGTCATTGAATTTCTCTCTCCTCAGTACCATTTGTGATTCCGATAGAGGAGATCCCAAGCTCCGCCCCCTCTTACCCACCTGGTAACTATTTTATACTGTGCCACCTGTTAGCAGTATACAGTGGAACCCCTCTCTAAGGACGCCCCTGAAATGAGGACACCTCTCTAAGGACACCCCTGAAATGAGGACACCTCTCTAAGGACACCCCTGAAATAAGGACACCTCTACCTCTCTAAGGACACCCCTGAAAATGAGGACACCTCTCTAATAAGGACACCTCTTCTTTCCCCAAAAACAGTTACTGCTTAATACGAACACTTTCCTTCTGGTGCTATTTGTGTCCAGATTAGAGGCTTTTCTCTTTCGTCCCTTATTATGCTCTGGAATTTTGACCTTTTGAAAGAAATTGTATGTCAAGTCACCATTTTTTTCAGAAATCTAAATTTCCACCAAATAGCAAACAAATGCTCCCTCTACCGTAAGACCTACACAAATATGTAGCGTGACGTGACTGCGATACCTCTGTTCACGCATTTGCCAACCAACAAACATTGGGATTCCTGTCGGTTGATTTGGCAGGTTTCGCCACGGCAACAAAGCCAGGTAAATTGGATATATTACCCATTGCTGCCGCGGGTGACAGGACTCTGTGTTTATGGTGAAGTTGTTGGTTAGTTTGTCACTTTATTTGCCAACTTTCATCACACAGCTGCCAAATGAAATGCTCTCTATCTCTCTTACTCATCAGTTGCCTGTGGAGGACTTTCCAGCCCCCTGGTGGATCTCCTTGGCAACGCCGAGAAGTGTAACGAGGGGGACATACCCGGAAACGGGTGTCCGCCACTTCACTACTGTCACCACGGTCTCTGTTGCCCAGGTAACAGTTTTGCATTGTGACCTCAATAGTGACATATTAATTTTTCTTGGCCCCGTGTAGTGACTCCACCCACAACTATGACTCCGCCCGTACCATTGCCGTCCTCTGTGGTCCCGCCTACTGCCACACCCACCATCTCAACATCTTTGTCTCCCTCCTCTATCCCTCCCCCTCCCATCTCTTCTGGTTAGTCCTCCTTGTCCTCAGTCGTCACATAATGTATTAGAGGGAACCACTGTATGTTCACATATCCTATTATGGAGCAGTGGGTCGTTTAAATACTGTAATTCAAGACAACAACATGGGTTTCACCAGTATGTGTGTGCGCATCTATGTATGTGTGTACTATGTGCATATGTGCATATATACAATATAATATGCATCTATGTATGGTACATACATAGATGCATATTATATACAATGTCCGTATGTATGTGCATGTGCATGTGCATGTACCTACACACTACAGTTCTTGTTGAAACATAATGTTTAACAGAATCCGTTCGCACGAGCGCGGGGGTATACATATATATACCAGTTCCTAGTTGGTCCTGCCTCAATCCCCCCCCTCCCCTCACAGATTGTGGAAGTGGTGAAAGTGGTGATGGTAGTGGAAACTGTGACGACCAGGGAAGTGGCTTCATATCTGGGAGTGGCTTAATTAGTGGGAGTGGCTTCGTTAGTGATCTCGACGGTGGTGGGAGTGGTCACATGATGGAGGGAAGTGGCCCCCCCGAGCCTGAAGTGGGGGGACCGGTGGAGAAGAGCGAAGCCGGAGGAAGTGGGTGGTGGATGGAGGAAACGGCGGGGCAGTCTGACAAACTGGACACCTTGTTGGACGATGAGGACATGGCATATGGGCAGGCGATAAGCAGGAGGAGGAGGAGGAAGAGAGGGACGAATAGATGGTGAGGTAATCCTCGATTGCGCCAGTACGGGGTTGTGTACCTCAGATTATTCTCGCTCGAAATCCCACACATGGCGGACTGAAAGAATGGCAAAGAGTGCAAAGAAACAATAATGAGATCCACATGTAGGATTTGAACCCACCACATGTAGGATTTGAACCCACCACCTGTTGTTTATCAAAATCCTGGTCTGTTGTACATACGTTGGGTTTAGCTCATCGTGTATGGAACTGTTGGGATAGTTTATTGATTAACTCCTTCCCCACTGTCTCTCCCTCTACAGAGAAGCCGAAACACGGCAGTCATTATATCACATAATATTCTTCAATTTATCACCTCCCCTCCCTCCCCCTCCCTCCCTCCTTTGTGTCACGCCATCTCAGGTCACTTGCCACCCAACACTTCTCATTTCCTTTGTACCAGTGTATCTCTGACCTCTGATCGAACATGCAGTTCACATAAAGAATGGTGTCATAATTATGTCACAGTGAATATTTGATCGGAATTTAATTAACCTCATAAGGCGGGGAATGCTCTACAGAATTGCCTAGTCTTCTAATCCCTGGACAGATAACCCCAGTGGCCACCCCTGAACTAGAGCAGTAGGACACACACTACCACTAGTTCAAGATCAGGCAGCTGAGCACACTGACAGTTATTTAAAACTAGAGGAATGCAACACTTCGCAAGTGTGCAGTTTGATTTTTCTTGCAATTGACACGTTTAAAATCACGTGTTAACGGTATGTTGCGGTGCCCTACATATGAAAAATCCTGCATTCAGAACACTAGGTGGGCTCCATTCAGAACACTAGGTGGGCTCAGTTCAGAACACTAGGTGGGCTCCATTCAGAACACTAGGTGGGCTCCATTCAGAACACTAGGTGGGCTCCTCAGAACACTAGGTGGGCTCCATTCAGAACACTAGGAGGTGGGCTCCATTCAGAACACTAGGTGGGCTCCATTCCGAACACTAGGTGGGCTCCGTTTACTTGCCCAATTACAAAACTGGACTGTTGCTTCATAAAGTATATACAGCTCTATCATTCGTCACCAATCCAGAGACAACGATACCATTTTTTAATAGATGTGACAGCATGATAAATGATAATAATGACAACTATTACAAAACAGCTATACAATACAATGGGACTAAAGTTCCTAATTGCTAGTGGGAGGAGTCAGTGGGCGGAGTTTCAGCATCAGCTTTCTGTGATAAATACAGAAAGTAAAGAAGTACAGTGATGCAGGAAACCTTAAAGATTCATTCAGTGGAACTCCTCTAATCAGGACACCAATGGGTCAGAAGAAAGGTCCATATTAGGGAGGTGTCCTTATTTCAGGGGTTGAATTGCATGTAAGAACAGTTCTTGGGGAAAGAAAAGGTGTCCTTATTAGAGAGGTGTCCTCAAATGAGTGTCTTTAGCCACCTAGAGTGACACATTCAGGCACCATACCTCTCTAATTAGTGGGTGTGGCCTACATGAGAGAGCACTAACCCCTGTGTCCCCTCCGGCAGGGGGTGTGGTCAGAACGGGGCGAAGGTGGGGGCTGGGGAGGCCGGTAAAGTCGTGCTGACAGTTTGCCATTGCGTAACCGAGACCGTAACCGAGTCCCAGAGTCACCGGCCAGGGTCTCCCTGGCAACAGAGATCAGGGGAAATAGGAGATGTAGCCGTCAGTCATTACCACATCACCTACTCATAAATGTGTCAAAAACTTTGATTAGATTGTAGCACAGTTTAATTGGTGTTAATCTAAGGATTATACTCATGGCATCCAAAGACTGTAATTAAGACTATGAAATGCTGTAGTCATGGTAAACGCCCCAAGACAAGGAGATAGTTCAACGTCACACAATGTTTATGGAGGTGGATTAGGGGGTTCAAACTGACAGACGAGGGAGAGAGAGGAGAGAGGGGTGAGGTGAAAACACAATAATGTGACTCACTCTTGAACAGCAGTAGAGAAAAAACCAGCCCCAGTCCAACACCTGTTCCTGAATGGATGAGAGAGAGGAGAGGGATGGTGGGAGAGGAAGAAAAAGGGAAAGAAGAGGAAGAAGGAGAGAGGAGAACAAGAAAGGGAGGAGGAGAAAGAGAGAGAGGAAGACACGACAAATGTCTACCAGAGAGACGATGTCAACAAGTCACCACCACCACACACATACACATTGTCAGACGATCAACTGGTGATTTCATCGGCTGCTGCCGGGGACAACCAGAGGTCAAGGTACAAACAAGTAGGAACATATATACCAGTCTCATAATTCCCTCCACGAGTGGTATATAGTAATTAGTGCCACGTGCCGTAGCAATCTTAGCATCACGTCGCTTAGTGACCGCGCTCACAGATCAGCACAAACACCGTAATCAGTGATCATGTGATTGATCGTATATATTTCGAGAGATATGTAATAGCTTCCTGTTAGGTCACTGTAGCTATAGGTCATAACGGAAGAAAGAGAGAAGAATAGGAAGTTGATGCAACGCAAGTCATCTGATAGACCATCGACAAACAATGTTCCTTCTTCCTGTTTACTCGTCAGTAAGAATCAAGTGATTATTGATAATTCTGACTACAGAAGGTTTAAATATCAAAACACAAGCGAAAATACATTAAACACTTTCTTGCTTACCAAAATTATTATGAATACAGATATATCGCTGTCAGGTATGAATGTCAAGCGACAATAAAAACCAATATTTAGACACTTTCTTGTTTACCACTGCATGCAAACATACGCCTGTCAAGACATGGAAAGATTAATTGATCATCAAAACACTGACTGATATTTCAGAGTAAAGAAAATAGATATCCCATTTCTCAAGTAGACATCAAACCAACTGGTGCCATATGAGGTGTACACATGATGTGACAATGGTTATTTGATAGACTTGTGAAACCTGGCCAACAATTCTCAGCTACTTTCTTTGTTTACGGCTATATAAGAATACGATAATGTTTCATTTGGTGAAATTGTGACTCCAGACTGTGAATGTAGGGACAATATCTGAGTTTCGATCATTGTGTCTAGTCCTATACCTATCACTTATAGTACAATTCTTTCGTTGACTTTCGCTTAGTAATCCCTGACTCTTTTGAAGAAAGAACGAGAATTTCAATCGCCCCTGGGTCATCGACATATCTACCAGGTCAAATCAGAGTACTTCCAGTTGATGTTTGTGGGGCAGACGACAACTTGAAGATAATTCCCCCCGGCCACAGTGGAGCTGTCCTCTCTACTCTGGCACAGGATGTGAGTGCCATGGCTGGTATTCCGGTGGCTGTCTCGACAAACGACTGTTAGTTCATGTTACCACGAGGACAAGGAATGTGGGGAGGAATGCACGCACGGCGGGTCTGGTGTCGTGACAACAACCCCATACCCCCTCGACAGGAGATTGATTGACTACCGTGTCACCAGGTGGAACACCCTTCCCTGTGTAACTGCTGCCTCCCCCTCCCCCCCTCTCTCTCTCTTGATGAATGGTGCACACAGGTTGAATAAAACCTTTATGTATGTCAGCTTATTTCAGTAGTTCTCCACTCTTTTAATGCTTAAACACACGTCTTCTTTCTTTTCTCTCTCTCTCTTCTCAACCTATCTCCTCTCTCTTTCTCGATTGCTCTCTCTCTCTCACTGTCTCTCTCTCTCTCACCAGTTTTGATGATAGTATCAGCGACACACCGGTCCCACTTCAGCCCCAGCTCATCTTCACTCCTCACCCTCTCCCCTCCTCCTCCTCCTCCTTCCCCACTCTTTACCTCCTCGCCAGACATAGCTTCAACTTTCGGCTGCTGCAGGTCAAAGTATAAAACCCTCGTAAATACTCGCGAGTATATACACCAACGCGCGCACATGCGCATGCGCAATATAAATTTCGCGGCTCGCGAGATTTCCCCGCAGCCCCCGCTCTAATAAGTAGTGAAAATGTCAGGATGAGGACGTCAGTGTAGTGTATGCTGGGCAGCAACCGCTGGTGCATGCAGAGGACCGCTATAGTAATCTCTAGCGGCAGGATTCGAACAAGCAAGCACGGACCCACAAACGCCAGCCTGAGCCAGTTGAGGTGAGTAGCTAAAATTGCAGTTCCGCACCGTGTTTTATCCGGTGTCGCCGCGACATTGTTACGGGTCAGTAGCCGCGGACAGGATTTCGTTTCTCAAATCGCAGTTTCTGCTGTGTCTTGTCCAGTAGAGCGAATAATAATATCAACGTTGGTAATAGCTACATCAATATAATCCTCTTTTGTTTTTGCAATCTACACGACACGCGGAGTAAACTCAAGTATGTACGTCTTTGCAACGTCTCCACTGCTGATATATATCATTAGTTTAGAGGGAGGAGTGGGGGGAGAGTGATCATGCATAGAGAAACTTGAATCTGATTGGTTAAAGCATTGTCGTGCCAACTTTTGGCAGGCTCTAGCATGTGGGATGGGAGCTAGATACTATCCCACAAGACGGCAGATTTGTGTCTAGCTGGAGCTGGTACATAACTCGACACACTGTGACTGTAGGCTGCGGTCACAGCGAAGTGCCTGGAGGAGTTAGCTCACTCAATAGCCATTTGATCAACTCTACAGCAATTTATAGCTTATCTTTGACAATTCCCAGTGAGACACCAGCTAGCAAATTGCATGGCTGACTGGTGTCACACCCATCACTATGTTGTGATTGTGTGAGACGATGGTAAGGGAGAGAAGGCAGACTGTACTTACTCATTAAATCTCTAATGTAGCATGAACAGTTAGCATCCCACACCTCGTATTTTTGCAGATAAACCTGCAGGAGTAGCATTTCAAACAGAGTTGATGGTATGTTAACAAAATAATAGATAATTGTTGTCACTGACAAATGATCATCTGTAGATGCATTTTCATCGGAGACTGAGTGGTGAGAATCACCTGGGAGATGGGCCAGCCTATCACTCCATGAGTAAACTACGACGAACATCGTCCATTCCTGATACCGGTAGGGCAGTATGGGAATGAGACACTGATGCAACATTACATCATCAAATTTCTTCCTCACAGAAAACGACGAGTTTCCAGTCGGTGACTGCGACTCCCTGAGACCAGTGTGTCTGTCTGCGTACCGCTCACGATCTAACACTTACTCCTACGGAGGTAATCTGACAATCAAATAACGGTTTGAGCTCTGTAATCACATTTCTTGATCAGTTTAACCAGCACACCTTGCGGATCGAATATTATTGGGTGTACCTTGCGTATAAAAAACTTTTATTATGTGTAGGTCTATTAACATGTGTTTCTTTTTTCCTCCGACATGAGTAGATATCCAAGGAATGAAGGGAAAGTATCGTTCTGACAGTAACCTGCTCCAAACCCGAACCCTCCCTCCTGACTCCGCCCTCTCTCTCGTGGGGTCACAGGGGTCGGCAGGCCGCGAGGGGTTCGTGAGCGTCGGGGAGAGGGAGAGAGAGGTCGAGTTGTTGACCTTCTCATCACCGAGACTGTTCCAGAGACGAGGGGGTGTGGTCGGAGATATCAACGTCGGCTCTATCCAGAGACTAGTGAGTGAGGGAGGGAGAGGAGAGAGTCTGGCCACAATGTTTGCAATAGCCAACTAATATTCCAGGCTAGTTGGTTGCAACCTCTAACTTGGCAAGTGAGGAGGAATTGGCTACAAGTTTCAACTACATTTTTGGCTAGTTGCTTGCAGTTTCAAAATGTGTTACTGGTTTTGTTCCATCTACCAATATATACCTCTCTATGGAGACAGCTCCTGATAATATAGGTAGCTGACAAGTTGCCAGTATATACCTCTCTATGGAGACAGCTCCTGATAATATAGGTAGCTGACAAGTTGCCAGTATGTACGAGCCTGCCTTATGTCAAACGTCTCCTGTTTGAAGTGGGTTTTAGTTGCCGATTTGCCAGCATTGTAAGCGGCAAATTAGCGTGGGAACATGCATTATTGGGCACCCAATACAATTAGATTAGCACACAGCACTGCACGAGCTCTGGCTCATTGCAACGTATGTCAGACTGACACAAAAAAACTGCACAAGTCAGGACCAAACAAACAAATGCAATTGAATCAACATTTTTGCAAACTCCGTGACAGCCGGCCTGGCTCGTTCAGCCCGTGGGCACGATTTAATAAAACATACAGTGGTGATCTTAATGCGATTATCGCAGATTTTGAAATTCTATACCTGCTGAATTGGAATGTGCTACTATTTCATTGTATTCACGCATGTGGTCACAGTGTGTGGTTTTGCCGTATTATATTAACGTCTTAATAGAATTCATATGATGGTCTCTAATAATAGATTATTACTGGCTGCCTGGAACTACCATGTGAGGTGTAACAAGGGGTTAAGATAATAATTTTCCTGTTAACCCCTTACAGACGGAGGACGGGGAACAAGGGGTTAAGGTAGTAGTGGAAGAGGAGAAAGGAGGAAGACAGGTCACTGAGACTGTTCCAGCAGATAAGAAACCACTCAGGTACGATATCACACGTGATGACTCTGGCATTAAAACTTCTCATAGATTCTCTTCTTCTCTGTAAGTACATCACCACAATAGGCCCCTACATGAAGGTATTAGACCATGGAATGGTTCTCAATGCTGTATATACCATGCCTCTTCTCCGCCTCATTAATGGGAGGTAGTAGTCAGCCTGTATTTACCATGCCTCTTCTCCGCCTCATTAATGGGAGGTAGTAGTCAGCCTGAGTATAATTATAATCTGATTTGGCACGGAATGAAGTGTAAAAAATGTATTTTTTTTATCGCTTCAATTTTTGTGTGGGAAGCAACTGTGCGAAACTTTAGGTCGTAAATTATTGCCGGGGAACAGGTCAAGCTTTCGTTGATCATCCGATCTGCTTGCATGTTTACAAACATGCAGAGAGCTAGATTTCTTCTAACCGGAGGGTCCATTACACAAGGCTGTACAGTACAGTACAGTACAGTACAGTACATGCAACTCTGACACAATAATATTATGGTTTCCATCGCAGTTTAATCACCCGTGATCTCTTGGTAACAACCCAGCCAAAAAGGATGTAATTAACAGAAATTAGTTCTATGCATTCTTTACACGGAACTGGGCCTCTGCTCACTAAGAGTGTATTAGTGAGAGAGGATGTGCAGTCACACACACTCTCTTCTTTCTCTCCTCACTTCAGTACACAAACATGCATAGCATTTTTGGCATGAGCTATATACAGATAGTTTAATGTCACATAAAGATATTAAATAATTCATGAGCAACTGGTCAACAAGCAAATGCACAAACACAATAATCAATGCCGTTCTGACTACTAGACTCGCAAACAATGTCAAATTTTAAATACACATGTAAGATTCTGCAGTAAGTATCGATTTACTATTGGTTGAAATGTGCAATATGTGATATCGAGAAACTAAACTTCCCCAAATTGGTCGGTTTGTTAAATTTTGTGTCTATCCCAAGCTCTTGCCATTTTTTCTCCCTCTTCTCATTTTATATCTCCTTTCCCCTCTCATCTCTCCGCTTTATCTCTCTCCTACAGAGAAGTGTTGGACTATATTTTCATAAAACACGATCTAGAAGTGGACTGGGATCCGCCCACCCATTCCTTCACCGTCGTGACGCGGAACGGAACGCGGACCAGTCCGGATCTGGACCTCCCCAGTAACCACTTCTCAGGGTGTTCCCTGGAGATCAGACCACTGCAGAGAGACGAGGAGAGGGAGGAGAGGGAGGAGAGGGAAGAGGGCAGCTCTGCGAGAGATGAGAGGGTGAGAGGCTAAAGAGTTTCCATTAAAAAGTTGCTGTCAGTAAACAGCACGTGTTTGTTATTTACCAGCAAAATCCTTATGTTGGGTTTTGTTAATATTTTGTACGTATTATTTTCCATGTTCAGCTAGTGCATTTGTATTTTCTTTTTACAACTTTCTTTTCTCATCTCTTCTGCACTTTCTCCCTCCCCCCAAACACACACACCTCAGCCAATCTTCAAAACCCTGGAGGACTGTTTGTCATATTTCACCACCCATGGACTGGTAGAACTGCCCTCTCAGAGAGATGAGGAGGAGGAGGAATACCATCTCCCTAGGGTCCACCCCCTGGACAACATTGTGAGTCACGTTGATCTGCTTTTGGTTCAGCTGTGGTCTGCTTGGATTCTGCCGTGGTGTGCATTTGTTTCTCCAGTGGTCTGCTTTTGGTTCCTGTGGTCCTATTTTTGTTCTCTGGTGGTCTGTGTGTGGGTTTGAGTGGTCTGGAGTGGGTTGGTTTTGGTTCTAGTGGGTGTGTTTGTGTCTGTTGTGTTCTTGTTTCATTACACAATGGTCTGTTGTAGTTCTGTAGTGGTCTGTTGTAGTGGTCTGTTGTAGTTTCTGTAGTGGTCTGTTGTAGTCATGTAGTGGTCTGTGTGTCATGTAGTGGTCTGTTGTAGTTCTGTAGTGGTCTGGTAGTTAGTAGTGGTCGTTGTAGTTCTGTAGTGGTGGTTGTAGTTCTGTAGTGGTCGTTGTAGTTCTGTAGTGGTAGTGTTGTAGTATGGGGTCTGTTGTAGTCGTAGTGTCTGTTGTAGTTCTGTAGTGGTCTGTTGTAGTCATGTAGTGGTCTGTTGTAGTCATGTAGTGGTCTGTTGTAGTTCTGTAGTGGTCTGTTGTAGTTTCTGTATCTGTTGTAGTCTGAGTGGTTGTGTATTCTGTAGTGGTCTTTCATTGGTCTTGACTGGACCCACAACAGTTGGTGTTGGCATTCTAGGATGGTTCCAAGATCATAATACCAACAACATCAGCTCTTCTTGTGTTTTATCTTTCCATCTTCCACATGCAGCCAGGGTCCTGGGATGATCTGCCAATTAAACCTGAGCTGAAGAAGGTAATGATAGAGATCGTCAAGACCTGTACCATTCACCTCCATTCTCTCTCCTCCTCTCCTCTCTCCTCTCTATTTCAGTCTCTTCTCAGACGAGGCAGCCAGCAGAGGGCATCTGGGAGCTGAGATATCGACATGCGAATACTCGCACATCCAAACAACTCGAGGTCATCACTAATGTAGTGACGTATGTAATACTCACCACCACTGCAGCACCACCTCATGCTTCTTGTTCTTTCTCCCCTTTTGTCATTTCTTCAGCCTCCACATTACTGTCCGTATAGGAACTTTGTTACCAGTTTCGTTATTGCCTCCCTCGCCCACCGCCAGCTGTTGATGCAGTGTCTGCGCTGGTGAGAAGAGCCAAAGCGTGATTGTCCGCAGACAAACTACCACCCGTGTTCGGGAGCTACATGGAGAGAGCTGTACGCACAGGACAGGACAGTCTGGCTGGACCTGCTGGCCGTACGGCTCGAACACGGTCCTATCTCATCACTTCTACTCACACCTATTCCCATGAGTTTTGACAAGTAAATCTCGGACGTCTCATGTATGTACTACATTTTGATTGAATGTGTAACTCAAACGGTTTTGTTGAAATACACTAGTCGCATTATACCTATTGACTGCCAAACTATATCTCTTGCACTTGGTGTTGTACATTTTGTGTTGTTGTGTTGATTTACTGTTTACGGTGTATCATATCGGGCAAGCTCTGGCCTCTCCATCATAATCCAGCGCTGTCCGATGGACGTATATCTATCACGTGTAATATACACTGGGTGACGTTCTTTGTGTTTAATGTTAGGTAAGAGGGGTAATCTGAAGTGAGATTTTCAATGTAAACTCAACTTCTTCCAAAACCAGTGCAGAGACAGTTGATATGAACTAATAGGCACAAGGTAACATGGTGCACCTTTCAATCACTGTGTGTCGCTAGACCGCACAACCTTCCTACAACATCCCTATGAGACCTGTTTATCATGATACAAGTAG
>CASHTH010002300.1:0-53045 GCA_030341885.1 Geodia barretti
TTGAGAGACCAAGTTATACAAGTGGAAAAATCGTTCCTTCAAAATGAAGGGGGACATAGGGATGGTTCGAAGCACCAAAAAGGAAAGAACAAGGGTTTGTTAAAACGCGAAGACACACAAAGCTACATGATACCATCCCTATATCTTTGTTTGATGTTATTTTTTCCACTTGTAATATTTTACCTGTCTAAATCTTGACAGGTCACATGTATAGTACATTGAAAGGTGCACAGATGTTGCAAACGTCAGTATTTGCACAGTGTAATCAGGACTTACATGTCATCAGAGCAGGAGATGTTGCTGGGTTTATCGAGTCTGTATCCAGAGCGGAGCTCACGCAGTAGAATGGTGACTGGGACCCCAGCATACGGCACTCCTCCACACGTGAACACCTCCCAACATGTCACTCCAAACGACCACTATGGGGGAAATTAACAAGCTACGTATAATGTATGTAAGGTTTACTGCTGCATAATACGGACTTCGTGTTCTACTCCAGGACTCACCACATCAGTTTTCTCGTCAAATATATTAGTCTCAATACTCTCGGGGGACATCCACTTGATTGGTATCTTCTCCTTGTTCCCAGTCTGACTGCTGCTGTGACGGTAGTAGTCAGAGTTGTACATGTCCTCTGTCAGTCCAAAGTCTGAGACCTTGATTACATCATTCCCATCAATCCTGTGACACAGAGTTACTGTTCTCTTAAAAGAGTACGTTAGATTGCAAGTATGTATCTCCCTTAATTACGTACGTACATGCAGTTTCTGGCGGCCAGGTCACGGTGAATAAACTTGAAGTTGGCAAGGTAGGACATTCCTTTAGATATCTGGTAGCACATTCCCAGACAAGTCTTCCTGGAAGCTTCAACCTATAAAAGGCAAGATTAAAGATAGAGAATGCGACACAGAAGGTGTCCATCTACAAGTCTAACTACACGACCTTTGTACTAACAGCTTCTGACGAAATCTCATACCACTCCCTGAAGAAAGAAATTCTCCAACTCGACCTGTCTCCACTACTTGTAGATGCCTCTACTACTTGCAGATGCCTCTACACATCCCTCTCAGCAGTATATCCAAGCTGTTGCATCCAGTAATGATGGGAGCTGGCTGAAGCTATGGGATATGGCTCTGGAGAGGAGTGTCTTCGGCACAACCTGCATTTAAGCTATACTAAGGTTTCTTCTCTCCCTCCACACCCACTCAGACGGTACATGCCCTGCTCCTAACTGTTCTTTCTACATTGGTTCCGGGTCTCCCTGTGGACACTTTCTGTCGGCCCACACTAGTTTTATATTTCATTAGATAAGTTTATGTATGTCTGTACAAACTTTTCTGTTTCACTATTTTCTTATGGTCATGGTCTTCACAGTTGTTTTAAATCTCTATGGAATCACTAATTTGTCTTTCACGTTCCTTTCTCTTGCACTCATCCTGTAAAACCAGGGTAATGATATTTTTGATTTTGTGTCTGTGTGTGTGTCGGTTACCACGTTTTCTGCCACCAGGTGCAACGAGACAGCCAGTAAGCTATGCCAATAGGTTCGGCACTACACCGGTAAAACTGGGCGATTTTCGTAAAAATACTGTGTTCGAAAGTTATGGCGTGAAAAGCAAGTGAACAAGCCAATATGCAAATTGGCACAGGCTTACCTCGACAAGATGTGTTTGCTCTGCGTACCTTGGAGGCTCAAAAAGTCTCAACAGATGGCGTGTATCGACTCCCACATGTTTTAGCTAGCTCGTGTCAGACTCTCCGCGAGCTACTAGCGGATCGGAAGACCACATACTACGGCCCCAGCCCATCAATTAGCGGTATCGCGCTTTCGCAGTTCGCCGAGGGTTTGCACTTCAGTGCTTTTCATTTACTGCTGCATTTACCTGCTTGTGCTCTTTGGGGTCTGTGATGAAGAGGATTTCTCTGTGTTCCCTCACATACTCCAAAACATTTCCCTTCAGCATGAACGGCATAATGAGTAGGGGTGTCTCCCCATCAAACGAGAGTCCAATTAGCTGCATCACATTTGGGTGGTTGAAGGTGAGCATCAGAGAAACCTCCTTCAGGAGTCTCTCTTTGTCGTCCTCTGCCAATAGAGCTAGACACAAGACAAGAGGCAATGACACTATATACTATCAAAAGATAAAAATAGAGATCATGGTTATACCTTTGCCAGTTTTTATAGCTACCAATGTATTGGCTGCACCACCATCTTTGAGATATCCACGATAAACCAAGCCTGACTCCCCTGTTTTATTGGTTATTTCATGGATCAGAACGTGATACTAGCTGCTTCTAACCTTGACCGATTACTTTGCCCAGCTGGATGTGGCTCTTGGGGAAAAGCATGTTCTTCGCCCTGAGGTCTTCAGTCAGTAGCTGCACTTGAGATGGTGGCACATCTGGGACATTCCCAACTGTAGCACGTTGTAACCATTAACACAATAGCTATAGTAATTGCTTACTGTTAGGAGCTGTGTAGTGGAGTGGTATGGAAACAACGTCACGAGATTCAGCATAAGGACTGCATAAAGGAAAACAGGTGATGGGACTCTTGCACAGACATACTAAAGTGTGTGGTAGTGTGTAGTCAGGTATTTACACCTAACTAGGAAAGACCAAGGAAACAAAGTCGGTTTCAAGTTGTACGGGTGCACACCCACACACAGGATAGAGATTATTACTCACGAAAGAGCTGCAGGTTTTTTGGTTCGCTGTCTCACCACACAGCCAGTCACAGTTAAACACACCAGCAGCAGGAGCACAATGACCACAGAACTGAATATAGCCGCCAGAGCAACAGCACTGAGCCAACATGTAATGCCACCACACACACTAGCGGCTGCTGTGGCTGCTTCTGTAACTATGTAACTGAAGCAATTAGTGTTCACATCACATTGCATTATAACTCACTGCAAAAGCTGTCTTCACCTGACCAATTTCCGCTAGCAAAACAAGTTCGTGAGTCAGCTCCATGCAAGTTAAAACCTTCAATGCACTCATAGGTGACAGTTGAATTATACGTGGTGTTTATGAAAGAGGCAGTAAACCTTCCATTTATTAGCCCAGGGGGATCACCACAGTCAACACCTACATAATGATATAACATAATAGTATGAAACTTATCTTTGTGTAGTTAAGCTCACCATCAGTTTCTTGAACAATAAAATCGCTATAGTCCCCAGTACCAGCACTGTTTACAGCTGCTACTTGGATCCAGTATTCAGTTGAAGGTATCAGTCCAGAGATGCTTGTTTGGTGGTTTCCACCGCCATCAGGGACATTGATAGTTGCTGAGATATTAGTCCCCACCTCTCCATGCCGTACAGAGTAGCCCGTGATGTGCCCATTCTGGTCGAAACATGGTAGCTCCTCCCAACAGACGGTGATGCTTATGTCACTCACAGAGGACACATTTAGTCCAGCTGGAGAAGTAGCTGGAACTACAGAATGATATATACAATATGCAAGTAGTGGTTATTTCTCTTCACTTCGGTTCCCTCACCAGCTTCCAGTGTGGTAGCTGTGTCAGTAAGAGAGCTAGTTTGGCCTTCTATATTTGACACTCTCACAACAAATATATACCGACTGTCCTCTTCCAGTCCAGTAATGTTGTAGCTCCCCAAGGTGTTCCGTATGCTGTCCTCTCTACCACCACCGACACCAGGGCACCTAACTGATGGGTTCCCGTCCCACACTATTGAGTACAAGTTCTCGTCCAATTCACTGATCTCCCAAGGGAGGTAGATCCAGGTAGCCCCTATCGTTGGTAGACCAAGAATAACGTTAAGGCTTGTACCTGGTTATCAAGCAAAGATGGTAAAACACAGCGACGACCCATGATAGTGGAATTTACCTCGAATATCGATGCTGGCAGATGCAGACGATGGCTTATTATTAGACACAGTACAAGTGTAGCTACCTCGAGAACTCCCCACTACATGAAGAGTGTGATTGTACTGTGCAGTCACTGGGTCAACCAACACAGTCTCAGTTCCTTGGGTGATAGTGGTGGAGTCTCTGGTCCAAGTTACAGTGGTAGCAGGTCCACCAGTAGAGATACAGGTTAGGATGTTACCATTGCGCAAAATCCCCACATTTATAGTAATGGAACCTGTTTAAAACACAGCTATGAAATTCATGCTTAAGGTACATGTTGACATCATGAGTCACCTAAATGTTTTCTTGAGTGATTCTAGGAGGAATAGTGGCAGACATTTCAAATTTTGCAATGAAAATCATGAGTGTCTAGTTAGTTTTATTATTGCGGGTGCCTATTTATACGTCCCCCCTATAAACAAATTTTTTCAACTCGTCAATGCTTGCATTATGGGTCATTGAATATTATTATGGGTCACTCATAAAAAATATCACCAGGAACACAGTACACAGAGTAGAATATTCAATGAAAAACATGTTATAGTTGTACGATGTCGGCGCGGTGGCTCCGTTAAATAGAACACGAGGGCGCAGCCCGAGTGTTCTAGCCACGAGTGCGTCACGTAAACCACAAGCATTACGACATCGTACAAATGGCTTGTATGATGCTTCCGTATGTGGGCAACCCGACCGGCTTTACCTAGTCCGCGCGCACCCAAGCGAGAAAGCGCGCAAGAATGCCCCGGCCCGCCGCCGCCCTCTCTGCTTGCACAACACCCCGAAAGTGCTAGCGGGCGCGCCACATCTTCTGGCTCTTCGTTCTGGATGGATCAGTCGTCTCCAGTTGTTGACCCAGTGTTGCTGAGTAGCGTTGACGTGACTAGACCCGTACGTCGTCGTTTCTAGCTGGGAATGTTCTATCTGCCATAGACTATAGTGAACGCTTCAGACCACGTTCATCCTGTATGTTCTATCTTCTATAGAATATTGTACACTATCATAACTGTGGTTTACACACAATCAGACAAGAAAGGCGTCGATAGACCTCGCAGCTTTGATCCACCCACGCAAGTATCATACAAGTACAGAGGTGCCATGAAGTGCAGTTGACACTACTACTGAAGAATGACAAGAATGCATAAATTGAAAATTCATAGGGGGACTGGGTAAGAGTATAAAACTAACAACAAATTTCACAGCTAAATGCCTCAGGAATATTGTCGTGGTTAACATTAGCACACTTCAAATATCAGTCTAACGACAACTATGAGCGCCGTCAGTGTACCCGTGAAACCGCTCTTACATTGTCGGTTGTATGCACGAAATATCGCTTCGATACTTGAAGGTGACTCGTAATACCTGCTGACTCGTAATAGGAACATATACCTATGATGTTACACCACGTCTGGAGTTGGTGTAAACTTGAAAGTAAGACAAGTATATACCTATAGCTAATATCCCTATACCAAAAACCTCAGGGCTGTCCCTGAAAACCCACTTGGGAGTGACCCAGTCATAATAATGAGGTAGAACTATGAATGTGAATCTAGCTAAACTTAGTGCAGAAGACCTGGTTGGAGAATCACTGTAGCTAGTGTCTATTATTTCATACTTTAGTGACGTGCCCGGCTTTGGCTCTGTTGTCATACCTCCACTGGCAGTGTAAACTCCTACATACACTGTGTCTCTCACAGATATGTCAGTATCATCATGGACAGCATTAGTTGGAATATCACAGCGATATATTCCAGATGGTGGTGATGTAGTGGATGGGTTCCAACGGCGTAGTTCAACTCCCTCTGCTATACGAGTCTCATAGACGTCGGACATCAAGCGCTGCGAATGGCAGTCTAGTTCCATTAGGGAAATACCAATCTCCACGATGAGGACCATTGGCACCAGAACAACATGTGCTTAGGTCGGTGATACATAGAACACTGGTACTACTCGCTCCACTCCCACCAGACTGATGTCCACAGACGAATGGTTAGCCAACACCTCATGTCCATGAACGCGATGTAAGGAAAAGTCTGCTGAGACTGCACCCTAGCCAGGAAACAGAGAAGATTCAGCAGCACCAGTGGTGACATTATATTAGATATTAGAACTGATCAGGCCACCAAACGACGAAGACAGACCAGGGCGAACGCCAAAAGTATAGGCTCTTCTGCATGATTTTGGAAAAAGTTTCTTTTACTCGCGCGCGCGTATAGCGAGCGCGTGTGTTTGACGTGTCGTCATTTCCGTAGTATCCGAACCTCTCTCTTCCGATCACTGCCTACTAAAATCCGCGGACCAAGGATGCAAATGACGTTGATTGGCCGTTCTGCGATCTGATTGGAGATCGAGACAAACGCGTGTCCTGCGGGGTTGTTCACACGAAATCGAGACACCAATCAGATCACAGACCGTCCAAATCAATGTCGCGTGCATCCCTAGTCCGCGGAGTTGTTTTTTGTTATAGAGGCATCACACACTGAAGAGTGGTTCGCGAGATTGATGACGAGAAATATCGTTGACGAAATCGAGTAAAAGAACGATTTTCCAGAAAAATTCGAGTAACGATTTTTCCAAGAAAATCGAGTAAAAGATGGATTTAGAGAACTATTTTTTTAACAAAATCAAGTAAAAGATCGTTTTAGAAATAAATTTTTGGCAGAAGAGCCTATACTTCTGGCGGAAAAACGGCGTTCCATAGGCCAGGGCCAGATTTCTATTTCCACGCCGGCAAAAATGCGCACGCGTCCTTACCGCACTTACGCAACGTACGTGCGCGGAAGCGGCGGTGAATCATGCATACGTCTTCCGGGATTATTACCAAAAACACCACGCCCTAACCTGAGAAGGAGCGGCGGCTGCTGTGAGAGATGGGGCTATGTGTTTATAACTGGTGTTCTGTCTCACTGAGTGTACAGAAGTGAGATAGAACATGCTACTGATAAGTTCGTAGGCTGACGGTGGCAGCAGGGATAGTTTCAAAATGTGGTATAGGTACCGACTCCGTTGCCTGCTCTACTGCTGTACAGTCTGTGTGTTACTAGTCTTCGTCTTCGTCAATTCTCCGACCATGACGAGCGATAGTCAGGCGTTCATCGGCAAGACAACTGGTAGAACTATAGATATCGGTCGAACGCACGTATCTCACAGAGCCGGAGAGGCAAGAAACTGTGAGATTGTCGACGTGGCAATATCAATCGGTGGGCAGGAGTCTTGCAGTCGGGCAGCACTGCTGATAAAGTCCATCCTCCTGTTTCGACGGAGTCCAATCCGACTCCATCTCCTGGTGGACCCTCCATCCAGACACGTGATGGGGACACTGCTCAGAACGTGGCATCTGTACGGCCTGGAGTTCCACCTGTACACCGTCAAATGGACGTCGAAACAATCTGAGAGTGGTTTCAACTCTCTTCCCCATCTGCTAGAGCTGTTACCCCCCTCTGTAGAGAAAATAGTTTCACTACAGTCTGATATACTTATGTCGCTGAAAGTACACGGGCTGTGGAGTGTATTCAGTGATATGGAGGCACAGGGCAGTGCATTTGGTCTAGTCCACAACTCTGAGGCTAACAAATTTCGAAGTGAAGTGTTTCTAATTGACTTGAAAAGAACGAGACAACTTGTCACAGACTTAGACCTAGAGGGTGGGTCAAACATACTGTCCTCTCTGTACCGACAAGACAGAGACTTGTTCTCTGTATTGAGCCCTGCATGGAGTGTCTACAGTGACGACAGAATGCTTTCTGTGAACACTGAACAGTGTAGCTTTCAACAGACAATGTGCGTACACAGCTCAATTGGTGTCGGTGACTTCAAGACCAAAGTCCAAGACTACGACGGGAATTATTTGAGGGAGAAATGGATAGACTGCCGGACGGGACCCACGTTTGATCAAAATGCCATCGACTATCGCGAGAAGACAACAGTCTTTGCACATCCGTGCACAGACCTCAAGAGAGAGGGGAATCAGGAGCGAAGGACGCACCCTTTCTATGCAGGCCAGTGGCTAGATCCACAGTTAAACCGTTCTTACCCAAACGACGTGACGCTAGTACTTCACGTGACTGTTGACAGACTTGTGAAAATGCTAGAGCCCATGTGCAGGCACTGGGAAGGTCCAATGAGCATTGCAGTCTTTGCCAACGACTTTGAAGTTTCTCGTCTCCTTGATCTCATTCGCAGTTCTCCCTTAATCAGGTCCCGTGAGAACATTGCCTACCACGTGGTGTACAAGGAGGGAGTCAATATGTACTATCCCATAAACCCCCTTCGTATTGTGGCCGTGGAGAATGCCCAGACAGAGTACGTGTTTCTAAACGACATGGATTTCCTTCCGTCGTTTGGACTCTACCCGTATCTCAAAAAGACTGTGAGAGCATTTGACTTGTCTCGCCAAGTGCTCGTCGTCCCTGCCTTTGAGACCTACGAAAACCCTAACAGTTTCGTTTTCCCGAAAGACAAATCAACACTAATAGGTATGGTATCGCAGAACAAGGTGTTTCAGTTCCACAGGAGTGAGTATATCCGTGGACATGCGCCCACTGATTATGGCAGGTGGGAAAAGGCAACCAAGCCGTATGAGATTCAGTGGCAGCCTCAGTACGAGCCGTATCTTGTAACCAGCAGGAATATCACTCCGCACGACACTCGGTTTGTCAGCAGAGATTTCAACAAGGTGTCCCACACGGAGCAACTCTATTACCAGCGCTACCGGTTCTACGCTCTCTCTGGTGGGTTCATACTACATCTGCCCCACCAGCTGTCGACTGACGCGAAAAGGCAGAGGGAGAGCGATCGCCACAGAGAGTGCTACGCTAGAAGAATGGAGGACTGGAGAATGGAAATGGCGCAGCAGTATGGCTATGAGCCCTACCTTGTTACCTTGTACAAGATATGGAATAGAATCTCCAGCTCATATGACACTTCACTATAATCCATCAGGTCATTCATTATGTATTTGGGCACCATCATTCTCTTATCAGGTTTTAAATCATGACACTTCATTAGGTCGTCTTCATCATTGTCTTATTTGTGTGTTCTGTGTGTGTGGCCATGGATAATGTCTGTGAACAGAAACTCCACATTTTCAGTGCGAGCCAAGCACATGCATAGCCGAGTTTCAGAGAATAGTGAGGTTTGTACATGCCAGGTCCACCCACCCAGACCGGCGGCAGTCACGATGTGGGTTGATCCGATAATGGAGGTATAATTATACAGGTTGATGTGGTGAATGTATAATTATTGTATGATTCTATGCAGCATAACTCCCTTAACCCCCAAACCCATCTCTATCACGTCTCAATTTTGCTGTCCCCATCCACTTATCTCTCAATTAGAGTGAAAATTTTTTGCACCGGCTGTATGATTATACGTGCGCATGCGTACGGGGAAACCCCCAACCCCTTGCAAAATTAAACGCCACACCCACTTACTCAGCGGAAATACAGGCGAACCGATCTGTGGACAAGACACTGGACAAGAAAACAACAGTTTGTGACAGCTATGTTGTGAGGTTAGCTAGCTACAAGCCTGGCAAAACTATACCGGCTATAGCTGTCTTTGTCGTTTCGGTCGTCTCTTGTTATGCTTCAGCAGCGGGAGATGTACCGACAGCGGGGCCTGTTTTATCTCTGTTCATTGTGCCTGTTGGTGGTGGTTCCGGTCCTCTACTTAGCGACTCCCTCGTCTCCGGGGTATAGCGAGTCCACTCATACGGGAGAGTGGAGGTTCAGTCGTAGAAAACACTTCCACAGAGCCGGAGAGGCAAGAAACTGTGAGATTGTCGACGTGGCAATATCAATCGGTGGGCAGGAGTCTTGCAATCGGGCAGCACTGCTGATAAAGTCCATCCTCCTGTTTCGACAGAGTCCAATCCGACTCCATCTCCTGGTGGATCCTCCATCCAGACACGTGATGGGGACACTGCTCAGAACGTGGCATCTCTACGGCCTGGAGTTCCACCTGTACACCGTCAAATGGACGTCAAAACAATCTCAGAAAGGCTACGAATCACTTGTTTATCTCATGGAGTCTCTGCCTCCCTCTGTAGAGAGAGTCATATCCCTCCAATCCCATTTACTCTTGTCCGTTGACATACATCACGTGTGGAAAACCTTTGTTGAGATGGAGAAGGTAGGAAGTGTGTTTGGCCTTGTTGAAGCACTCTCCCTGCCGGGGCAATTCAGAGACGAGTTGATGCTTATCGACTTAGCCGGTTTTAGGCGAAAAGGTTGGCCTCAGTTCAGGGGGGAAGGTCTGTCAGGTAGTATAACAGTAGAGAGTGTTTCGAAAGCACTGCATATTCTCTACGAGCAGGATCTGACGTTGTTCTACGTGCTGAGCCCTGGGTGGGGCACCGAGCAGCAGGATACACTAATTCATGTTGCTACTGAGCCGTGTTTTGAGCAGCAGACTGTGTGCGTTCACAGCCTGGTTGTTGCCAGTGATTTCAAAACTAAAATCCAGGAATACGACGGTAATCTACTCAGGGATAAATGGATAGACTGCCGGACGGGGCCCACGTTTGATCAAAACGCCATCGACTATCGTGAGAAGACAACTGTCTATGCACCACCGTGTACCGACTTCAAGAGGGAGGGGAATCAGGAGCGAAGGACGCACCCATTCTATGCAGGCCAGTGGTTTGACCCAAACTCAGTTGATTCCAATGACATCACTCTGTCAGTACACGGTAGTTTAGACAGACTAGTCTTTATGCTGGAGCCAATGTGCAGACACTGGACCGGTCCAATGAGTATTGCTGTTGTTGCCAATGACACAGGAGTGTCTAATCTCCTCAATACAATCAATAGCTCCCCTATAATCAGTTCCCGTAAGAACATTGCCTACCACGTGGTGTACAAAGAGGGGATCTACTACCCCAACAATATGCTTCGTCTCACGGCCCTGAGTAATGTCGGAACCAATTCCGTGTTTATGGACGACATGGATTTCATCCCTTCGTTTGGACTCTATTCGTATCTCAGAAAAACAGTCAGAGAGTTTGACTTGACTCACACGGTGCTGGTTATTCCTGCGTTTGAGACAAAGGAAGATCGAGACACCTTCACCTTTCCAGAGGACAAGGCAGCTCTGCTGGAAATGGAGTCGCAAGGCAGAGTGTTCCAATTCCACAAAGATGGCTACATCCGCGGACATGCGCCAACAGACTATGCCTTGTGGCGAAAGGCGAAAGAACCGTACGAAATCCAGTGGCAGCCTCTTTATGAACCATACCTTGTCGGCAACAGGAACATCACCCCCTTTGACACGCGGTTTGTTGGCAGGGGGTTCAACAAGGTCTCGCACATTGAGCACCTGTACTATGATCGATACAAGTTCATTGTACTGCCTGGTGGGTTTCTAATCCACTTGCCTCACCAAATATCAAGCGATGCACAGAAGGAGAGCGAAAGCGATCGCCACAGAGAGTGTTACACTCGAAGGTGGAACGAATGGAGAGCAGAAAAGGCAGAGAAGTATGGCTACGAGCCGTATCTAATGGATGTATACAAGATATGGAACGGTCTATCCAGTCCATATGAAACGTCGTTCTGATCTCACTTGTTTCCTATATAGGTGCTCTGTATAATAATCACCAGCAAGAGTCCTGCTTGACAATGCAATAATCCAGTCAAGCAGTCTTCCTATAGTTCATTTTTGTGTCTTCTGTTTGTACAATGTCGTATATAGGAATGGATTTTTTATACACTTATTGAGAGAGTTCCGACATGAAACAATGCGTGTGAACATTGCTGACCTGGCTAGTGCTGTCAGTGTAGTAGCCAAGGGGGTTAGGAGTTTGCACTATTGTGCGTGTGATGTGCTGCATATGTAGGTGGGTTGGGAGTTTGAACTAATGCCAGGGAGATCATCATCTTCTGACCAATGATCCTTCCTGACCCTATAGAGCAACCCTTATCGAAACTCAAGGTCTATGTGGGGAAACTGAAGCTAAACACAATGTCTATATATACAGGCAGAGTATGGGCGTTAGCTCTCCATGGGATGATATGCTTGTGGGGTATGGGGGGGAGACGTCCAGCCTTGCTATAGCTAGAAACACAAGCTGTGAGCATGTGACAGATTTTATACCAGGACAAGCCTGCTGTGCTGGCTATAATAGTCCACTCCCACCATAATGGCACACTATATATGGAGAAAGAGGTGTGAAGTGGCACAAACTATAGAGTCTATGTTACCCTAGCAACCAAGGAAACATTAGTTAACCGCTCGCCAATTACATAGTAACACCAACAGCTGAGGGCCTAAGTCACTCCCTAATCAACACTCACTTTGCTCCTATATATAGGGAAGTCAGGCATTGTGCTGGGGAAACATAATATTATACCAAGTAGGTTTGATCATGGCAAGTATGCTCTACGAGCGCAGATCTATAGCAGGGGAGGTAGGGGTGTGAAAGCCTGTACACTATACCCACTGTGTGCTAGAGGAGAGTAGAGACAATACCTTGGTACAGGACGACACTGCTACAGTAACATATCATAAGGCAACAGACTATTTAAGAGGCTGTAATCACAACTGACTATAGAGTGCACATACTAGATAGAGCAGGCATCTGATTATACAGTGCACATAATTAGCAGGCATCACCCACATAAGTTGCTTTTGGCAAAGATCGCAATGTACTAACACATTATAGCTTTTAACAACAAGAACACCTACCATGATGGGCTTCATTGGTAATACATCAATCATACAGTAATGGATAGGGGCCACCCCATTACAGCACGTTGAACAAAGTTCTCATCCATGAGGCATTTCAGTGCAGCAGCACCCTGGCTGCTCTGCAAACAGTCGGCCATTTTGTTTAGTGCCACCAGCACCATGTGCCTGCTCCCACCAAGAACAAGAGAATTTGCTAGGACAACAGAGTCTTCATGTTCTCCACTAGTCGCCTCTGCGAGGAGGTCGCGAAATTCTATCATGTCGATGTCAGAGTACAGCCAATCTCCCAAGAACTCCATTGTAGGAAACAAGTTCGTCTTCATGCTTCGGTCAACATCCATTACGACCACGCTCCCTATGTCAGCACGACCCTCCAGGTACTTAGCAAGTGCTAAAACAGACTGTCTGCAACCACTGTTCCTCCCGAAATCAAACGGAAGGGACACTAACTCAAAACGAAGGCCAGGGTAACGCTCTCTACAACGCTCCATAAACTCCTCCCCCAGCCCATCGTGTAGCACCACGGCTTCCACTCCTCCGTGCTTTGTGATACCCTTCAGCCAACTCTGGAGCCTCTGAAACCTGTTAGTGGCTGCGCGGAGCCCGTGCCCGGTGAAATACGATGTCAGGACTATTCTCGACCTCTTCCTAGACTCGTACTCTCTCTTCCAGGTCTCAGTAATTTCCCTAGCCTTAGCAGGAGAAGTAAGATGGGTTGGGGTTTGTCCCAGCATCCCTAGTGCGTGTTGACTAGACTCACCATCACAAGCGCCGAAATCAAGTACCACACACTTAGAGTTCAGCGACAGTGCCAAGTGTAAGCTACCAACAACGTCGTCAATAAAACAACCCACGGGGTTTGCGCTGAGTCCGTTGTGCGTCCAGGGCCCATAGAGGCCTTTGAGCCTTAGAACAGAGAATGGAATCTGATAGAGAGTGTGGTACGTCGACAGAGTCAGCTCAAATGCCCCTACAAGTGTCTCGAGAAGACTAATGTTCTTATCGCTCGGAGCAACCACTTCAAGCTCGTTACGGACGCTCTTGGAGACTGAAACGAGAGTCATTCGTGTGCAGGGAGACACCGTTTTCACAGTCTCAAGCAGAGCTACAAAGTCGTGTAGTGCCGACGCCCACCTGGCGGCATTCAGACTGTACCCTGAACCTCTGCCACCCACACTGGGTGGCACTATGACCACATGGCCTGGACGATGGACCTTGAACAGATCTCCAATTGCGCTACTCTGGGACCAGTCCACAAATATGCTCCGTACTCCTTTCTCCCTCAGCATGTCTTGCCGGTACCAAATGAGAGGATCCCCACAGTAACGGTCCTCTGACGAAGCAATGCTCAAAACCTCCCACTTGGTACTCTTGGCCAGTGAAAAAGTCATGCGTGCGCCAAGAGAGCTGAGGCCGTTTACTACCAACACACTGTTTGACAGTTCGCACCGCTCGCATTGCTGTTGAATGCTTGCCCGGCACTATCTGGCGGGCACACATTGTGGTAAGGATCTTGGAATTCTGTTTTTGGATTGTCGTGTTTCGTTGGTTCCTGATCAGTACCTAGTGTCGGTGGTTCATCAGTTTCGTCACTTGTTTGTTCTTTTTGTTGCTCGCCGGTATCCAGTGTTGGGTTTGTTGGTGGGTGTGGTGTTGGTTCCGATGGTTCTTCTGTTGGCTCATCTGTACCTCGCTGGTGCGGTGTTGGTTGTTCTTGTGGTTGCTCAGTGGTACCTGGTAGGTGTGGTGTTGGTTCTGACGGTTCTTTTAGTTGCTCAGTGGTACCTGGTAGGTATGGTGTTTGTTCCAGTGGTTTTTCTGGTTGCTCAGTGGTACCTGGTAGGTATGGTGTTTGTTCCAGTGGTTTTTCTGGTTGCTGATTAGCACTGACAGGTGATGGCGAAGGCAGTTCTTCATTATGTTTACCTAGCTCTGGTAGTGGTTGATCATCTGGCATCCCTGTCATATCTTGAGGTTCCTCACCTCTAGTCTCTGCATGTGTTAGGATAGGGTGTGTAGTGGGCTTTACCTACAAGTATGCTATTATACAGCCTTTACAGTAGGTTAGCACGAAAAACGTCCTAGATGCCCACCAAAGTGGCTATTGAAGGGGCTGGTAATGTCAAGGGTCCACCCACGCACCTTTTTCATCACGTTTCTCGGTCCTCTCGCTCTCCTGCTGGTTGATCGGCGAGCTGAGCCGTGGCTCGTTATTTTCCATCGCCCCCTCGCCCCACACGTACCATAACCCCAACGCCAGCACTGCAACGAGACTGGCAGCTAGCACCCGTCGTTCGCGCTCCATTTTAACTACCTAGGGGGCGCGGCTGAAGACCTAGGTTCGCCGTCTCCACACGAGAGACTGGAAGAAATGCGATGGGGAAATTCTACACATGAAAGACACAGTTCCGTGCGTGTGATAGAAAATGACTGGGTGCGCGCTGATTAGGGCTGAAAAAGAACACTCTAGTATATTAGCTATGCTGTGCTCATGCATCAGTGAATCAATGGGGGGATGGAGTTTGTTCAGTTCTTTGATCCTTTTCTTGTTCTGTATTCAGCCTTGGCTGGAGTGTTGAGGCCTTCCAAGATCAGCAACATCTTCTGGACTATCTCCTCTGCAAGAGAAAAGGAAGAGAGATCTCGTGAATAAAGATATAGAGGCATTATACAAGAGGAAAATGTCTACACCTGTACAACCCTGGGTTCTGAGTTATTAAACAGTGGGTTTTGTAACTGTTGTTGTTGTGTGTGTTTTACTGGCTTCAGAAGTGGGGGCTTCAAAGTCAATGTTCTTGAAGCCGCCGTCTTTGCTGCTGCGGACGATCCTGAACACCGTTTTCTGGCCTGAGCGTTCCTCCAGCACCTCACATGCACAGATCCTCTTTATGCTGTACGTTGTCTGCATGCAAAAGAATGTGTATGTACACAACACTGTAAGTATGCATGGTTTTTCAGGGGGGGGATCCAGGGGGGTTCCCCCCTCCCTTCCCACTATACTCGGCATGCGGGCTCAGCCCATGTGCGGCTACGCAGAGGGTCGCGAGTTTAGCCACACCCTTCTTGAGTCCACGCATGCGTATTTGCATAATCAGCCAGGCTTAGTTATCCCCCCCCCTCCAAATATTCTGGATCCGCCCCTGTTTTTAGTGGCTGACTGGACCAACTTTTGTCAGGTTCAACTCGTGACTAGTGCACTATGCACTGAGCAACTCAGACACAAAAGCTGGTTTTCCTCCTTCCTTAATGTTGCACATAATATACTCACTGGTTTTGCAGGTCTTCCAAAGAAACCAGATTTGTTCTGACTCACAGGATCAACCTCCAGTCGCTCCCCAGACACACCTGTACACGTGGATACATATGTATGTCATACACAATAATGGTTAGGTCTACAGGTAGAGACGTAGAGACGAGGGTGGACGATGACAGTATCACTCACCAAGTAGAATGTCAGTATTCGATCTCATCTTGTGCAGTTGAATAACTCTATAAGACTGTAAAGAAAGAAACAGACTGGCATTATACACAGTAAACACTGTGGGGGACTAAAACACCATATTCCCCGGGCACTTTTATCATGGAATTATTATTTGCCCTGCGAAAATTAGTATATTGCAAAAAGTGGGCATTGTAACTAGCGTTGTGAGTGTGAGCATTGGTGCCATATATACAGACATAGTAAAACACGAGGTACATACATATGACTTAAAACAGAGATAAGAATTTTGCGGCAGGTAAGTTTTGTCCCACCATATTATACTTTTCTCTGTTGGACCTTTCCCGGCACTACACGTACCCTGTACTGGTGGCTGGTGAGCTCAGCCCTGACACTGCTGTGGACTTTTTCTCCCTTCTTGAAGGAGCCCGACGTCCGAGGTGGGTGCGTGCTCTGGGCTGAACCTGATCCGTGGTGACCTGTGTGAATCATCATTAGTGACGCATGGAAGCAAGTGAATGTCACTGACAGAATCACCAGAATATTATGGTTACATGTAAAACATGCTTCAGAGCTGTATAATGTGCTATTACAACTTTTAACGTGTATAGGAAGATTCAGCATGCAGTGTTTTCACAAAAGACACCAGGGGAAAAAACAGGGGGTAAAATCCCTCCATCTGTTTCTTCTCATTCTCCCTTCGAACCGCATCATAGTACGATTATTTTTCATGAGCAAAAGTGGGTTCTATGCGTAATGTGTGCAACCGAAAATTTGGCTTTGTGTAAGATCTCACGTTTGCGAGTGATATTCTTGACGAGGACATAGTCGAGTGTTCCCTGAGCCCTGAGAGTGCTGCTGAGGTCGACGGGTACACCAGGACTGTCCTTCCTCTCCAGCTCATAGCCTGTGTGGAAACACAGCGATGGATGAGTAATACACAGAGCATACATACGTATGATTTGGATTCCTGTGCTAACCTTTGCCTAAGTGAGGCATTAAAAATGGTCCAAACATTCTTGTTAAAGTCTCAAGTAATGAAACAATTTGGTCAGTAACTACCCCTTAATGCAATAACTTGCAAGAGTTTTAAAATCATTTTTATCACGTTGCTACGTATGTCCATTTTTTAGAATGTAAACACACGTGTAATGCATTCACAATAGAGTAAGAGATGTACATGTGAAACTCCAGACACTCATAATATTAGCCCACACCTTGCATCTGGAGCCTCCTTTTGCGGAGGACTTTAGCCAGGACCTCTCCGATCTCCATATCCACAGTCTCCACCGCCAGAGTGGAGAACCCTCCCTGCTCATAGTATCTGCATATTATTATAATACGTTTACATGGGACACAGTAAGGCCATACCACTAGCAGGGCTCAGGTCAACGTGAATGTGCATGTTGGGGCTGAGATGAATGCAAGTAATACGTACATGAAGGAGTGAGCGTTAATTAGATTGAGAGAGAGAGAGTTGCAGTCAAAATAGAGTATAGCACGAGTGAAACTTTCAAGCGAGAAACTTCCACGTTAAGCTGGTTCCAAAAAAACACGAGACAATGGAGACCTCGATCTCGATGCATTCTGACACAGTGGCACGAAAACCCAAATTTTGAGAGTGAATCCGAGAGAAATTCGCACAAAAAATGTGGACACGTAGCCGTACCTGTATTTTTCTTAGTTCTTGTTAAATGTTTCCCTCTTAAAAAGTGTTTGGTATATACGTACGGACGTACAATAATAACTGTAGACGATGGACTCACACTCTGACCACCACATGCTTGGGCTGAGACTCCCTCACTTCGTCCAGAATTCTACGTGTCGTCTGTAACGATAAGGGAAAGAGCAGAAGAGAGAGAGAGAGAGAGAGAGAGAGAGAGAGAGAGAGAGAGAGAAGAGATAAGATGTATATACAGTGTAATACAGTCCTCGCGTTAACAGTCGGTCATCCGATGTTTTCCTGTCAATACCGCCAGGCGTCCGCATAGTCGCGCGGTCAATTTGTCCGGGCATGCCCACGCCCACTGTGCATTGCGTAGGATGTCCGGCCAACCAATGGTCTGACACTTTGCCAGAACAAACCCAAAACCTTATCGCATGCACTGTATTATACATCAGAAAATGTTAGTGAGATTCAAAATTCGGAATCCAACCACAAATTTGGGCACGGAAGCTACAGCCACTCCCACCTCTATTTAACTTGTGCATTTTGTGGTTACAATTTTCAAATTCTAACATTCATACATATTATATATGCATAAAAATTTAGTTATGCGGGCCAGGCAACTTACACAGTGGATACACAGTACGGTGTTATGCACATTAAACTCACATCCTCCACAATGCCGAGATATCTGAACCTTAACTTTGCTATCCTGTCGTCTCTGTCCAGAGCTGAATGGAGCAGAAGGAGAAATCACTGTTAATAGGTTCAACTGAGCAATATACACATGCACAACACTATTTTTGTGACTGTGGAGGGTGCAGTGCAATTATGAGGGGGTGGCTTCATTTTTCGTACTTTTAATTAGCATGTGGAATACACCATGGGCCAAAAAACAATCCTTCAAAACATTACTATTGCTAAAGGGTGCAGTGCAGTCTTTGGCAAATGACCACCCAGTGCAGTGAAATCAGTTTCAAATTCGACTGTGGAAAGTAAGGGTGGCTTAAACCTTTCGTACTTTTATTGAGCATGTGGTGGGAAGTACCGGCCAACCAACAGACTTGAATACTTTCACTATAGCTAGAGGGTGCAGTGAAATCAGTTTCAAATCCGACTGTGGAAAGTAAGGGTGGCTTAAACCTTTCGTACTTTTATTGAGCATGTGGTGGGAATTACCAGCCAACCAACTGACTTGAATACCTTCACTATAGCTAGAGGGTGCAGTGCAGTCAGTTTCAAATCCGACTGTGGAAAGTAAGGGTGGCTTAAGCTTTTCGTACTTTTATTGAGCATGTGGTGGGAATTACCAGCCAACCAACTGACTTGAATACCTTCACTATAGCTAGAGGGTGCAGTGCAGTCAGTTTCAAATCCGACTGTGGAAAGTAAGGGTGGCTTAAACTTTTCGTACTTTTATTGAGCATGTGGTGGGAATTACCCGCCAACCAACTGACTTGAATACCTTCACTATAGCTAGAGGGTGCAGTGCAGTCAGTTTCAAATCCGACTGTGGAAAGTAAGGGTGGCTTAAGCTTTTCGTACTTTTATTGAGCATGTGGTGGGAATTACCCGCCAACCAACTGACTTGAATACCTTCACTATAGCTAGAGGGTGCAGTGCAGTCAGTTTCAAATCCGACTGTGGAAAGTAAGGGTGGCTTAAGCTTTTCGTACTTTTATTGAGCATGTGGTGGGAAGTACAGGCCAACCAACTGTCTTGAATACCTTCACTATAGCTAGAGGGTGCAGTGCAGTCAGTTTCAAATCCGACTGTGGAAAGTAAGGGTGGCTTAAACTTTTCGTACTTTTATTGAGCATGTGGTGGGAAGTACAGGCCAACCAACTGTCCTGAATACCTTCACTATAGCTAGAGGGTGCAGTGCAAAGGTGGCAAATCGACTGTGGAAAGTAAGGATGACCTAAACTTTTTGTACCTTTACTGAGCATGTGTGGTGGGAAGTACCGGCCAACTAACAAAAGAAGGACCTTATGCGTACATGATTCTGTTGGATAATTGCACATCTAAGCATAGTATACGGCTCACCTGGAAGGTCAGTGTCAATGTCAGCATCTTCCTCTGCTATCATGACAGAATACTTGCTCACGTCTTTCTGCAAGAGTAATTTTATGCTGTAATTAAAGGGGAAGAAGTAATGGAGTACGCCCTTGATCTGCCTCTAGACTATGCACAATTGTACAGTGAGAAACACACACATTGAATGCAGAGAAAAACGTGCACCTACAGAAAAATCTAAATACTTTTCAAACACGGATTTGCGTGTGGTAATAAGAGCTCACAAAGACAGGGGGTCCCCTTCTCTCCTCGATGTATTTCCAGAAGGTGAGTCCAATCAGATCAGACACTGTGGCATTGTCTGTACATTAACAATGATGGTCTGTTGAAAATACATTAACAATGATCTACCTAAAGTAATCATATCTACTAGAGTATGGAGTAAGTAAAATCACCTGATGCTGTGTACAAAATGAGGCGGACACTTAAACTTTGATTCATTAGTTATCACTACTTTTATAGGAGAATTGTGGAGTGATAAAAAATATATTTTTGGATCTACGATAATAATAATTCTTACGGAGAATTGTGACTGTTATCGGCCGGTGAGGTTCCTGTGCAATGGAAACAGTGAATTGCAGAATACATCGATCACACTACTATCACCTTTGTCATTGGTAGAAATATGCGGTAGGTGTTACTGACTCCAATCACCATGATTCTGTGAACACAGAGAGGAGATTGAGAGGGAGAAAGGAGAGAAGAAAGAGAGAGAAAAAGAAGGAAGTGTTAGGGAGGTGGAGAGGAAGTAAGACAAGAGATACTGTAGGAAGGAAGATGGAGGAGGAGAGGAGGGAGAGAAAGAAGGGGGGGAGGTGGAAGTTATTAGTGTCACAAGGCACCACGCCAGCTTGAGTGCTCAAGTAGGCAGAGAGATAAATAATAATACCAACTCTGAATCACACGATCACGTCAGCTTTTGACACGTGTACACACACCTTTGATCACCAAGTGTGCACATCAGGCGATCTTTTACCAACGATCATGCACGTGTTTTACCAACGATTTTGCATGTGTTTGACACGAGAGTTGTCTATGGGTAAGATCGGCTGCCAAGAGAACTGTACAGCGCTACAGAAAACCTCTTCAGGTATTGTTGGATCATTTACACGTGGTGCCCGTCTGCAAATTTCACGTACCAGCGGACTTTGTAAAACATTTTCTATTATACTACCAACAAGCATTATTATAGATGCATGCTACCTGTATTTGCCCTCCAGACATATAGTACTATAAACTCATTCTCTCACTGGTGCATGACTAAGAGATGCTGAGGCATACACTTCCTTTCTCTGCTGCATCACTGTGTTTCTACTATACTGCACTGTTCTCTGTGTACACAGAGATACTATTAACAGTCTCAGTCTATAAGTGTACAGAGGCTGCAGTGTGAGCTTTGATCTACACACAGAGTGGGGTGACTGCTGACACAGCCTATAGATCATCCATAGTGACACTCTGTATAATATAGATCGTCTGATGTGGCTGGAGTAGTACACTCTTCCACCCACACAGCTGTCCACTATATACACACAGGCAGAGGTTAAAGTTCACTCCCTGGCAAATCACCAGACAGTTCCTTATTTCACTCTACAGGCACTTGCTGCGCTGGTATATGGTCTGTAAGGCTTATCCTGCTGAGTGGGCCAGTTACACATCCCTGTAGGTACTACACCTAGTAACAAGGAGCATATGAGCTGACCTGAACCTACACAATTATAGCAGCGAGAAACAGTGGATAATTGTCAATAACACTCACATACACATAATCCCATCATGTACATAGGTGAAAATTTTGCACCAATGAAAATTTCCCTCCATAAAAAAAACTGTGTCAACCAACTGATCGTAGAATCAGTGCATATGCTCACATCTCCGTTGAAGCGACTGTACTCAAAGAAAGGGTTGGCGGACCTCTGGTCGTATTCATTGAGGAGACGAGCCAGTGTCGAGGACTGTTCCTTCCTGGTGGCCTGTGGCACCACCTCCTTCACCTGGAACAGACTTCGATCAACTGGAAGAAGAGAGTGCGGGGGAGGGAATCAGGGACAGAAATAGGCAGAAAGACAAGGGAGAGAGAACAAAGAGAAAAACTAGACTATCCTGTGTCCCTTTCAGAAATGTTTGTACAACACGCACACACAAAATTCCCCGAGTGTTCAGTATAAATATGTACACAGGTACATGCGACACATCGATAGAAATTGGCATTGTACAGCACATCTATTTGTGTGGGATGCGCAAGTACAAATTACATGCCTATCCTGCACGCACACAATATATGATTTTTAGCACAAAAATTAAAAGGTCAACGAGCTCACATTTGGACTCCTCTTCGGCTTCCCACGTGATGGTCTTCACGTCAGGTTTCCTTCTCCTGCACACCAGACAACACATGTTGGAGCCTCACGAAACACTTAGAAGCCTCATCACCCAATACATTTTGCCCTATACCCCTTTGATGCTTCAGTGCGACATTTTTGTCTTGTCAATGCATTTTCTCCACATGATATTCTACTTCATACAGTAGTATACTACAACATGATGCTTTGAACCAACACATGTTGGAGCCTCTGAAACAATTCAATAGTGCTTTGAACCAACACATGTTGGAGCCTCACGAAACACTTAGAAGACTCATCACCCATTCTACTTCATACAGTAGTGTATACTACAACATGATGCTTTGAACCAACACATGTTGGAGCCTCTGAAACACTTAGTCTACTGTATCCCTGGGAGTACAGTACTGTAGGTTTCCTGCTCACTCTTTACACTGGGCATTAGGCACACAACCGAGGTTTTACCGGCCCAGAGATTACCCAAACGATACTTTTATGCACGATAGAAGACCTACATAGATTCAGTGCAGTAAAAATGTAATATACATAATATAGTAAGTTGCAAAAGAATTTCACACCACCCAAAAACCCTTATCCTTGTAGACACATTAGACATTGAGTTGGCTTGCTCCGACTTGGCAAAACGTCGGGTGCACTGACGAACATTTTGTGTCACTAACTTTCTCTGGTCGACCTTCTCGAAGGCGTTCCCCATGTTCTTCATGGGAGGTCTGCAGGAGAGTGTGGGGCTGGCCTGGATATCCACCGACTGGGCCGCATGGCGGTGGAACTTGTCCAACTGTTTACTAGGGGGGGAGAGGGGGAGAGATGGTATTGGAGATGGGGAAGAAGGGAGGGAAGAGACGACAGAGAAAGTAACAAAGAGAGAGAGAGAGGAAGGAGAATGGAGGAGGGGTGCTATTCACATGTACGAATGTACCGCATACATAAACCTGTACACCCCCAATACACTGCTCATAGAGATTCAGAAACTCCAGAAACCCTATCCTGTATGACCGTCCTAAGGTCACACTACCTGTACACTGCACTGGACATGCAATAGAGGAAGGATCTGAATTGGACTGACGAGGCACATAGTACACCCACATACACAGTCATCACACTTAGCTCATTAGCTACACCTATTCTGCCTGCACACCCACTGACTATACACACTGTATATACATCATATCCTGGACAGGAAGAGTGCTGTGGTGCGGCCTTGACCTTTCAAAGTGATTGGATTCTTGAACCTTACACTGTCACCATTTCAAAACTCACTAGCTTTCAAACTTTCAAACACCCAGAGATTGGCAATCTGGCCAGGGAACTGCTACACTTTTTCTACGTTACGACATTACCTTTCTCCCATTAGGTCTACTACATTCATTCTAATGCCAGTGGTATATACACATGTCACATTTTGACCTTTTAACCCCGTTTTCTAGAGGTCTTGACTTACAATCTCTGAGCCATTTTGAGAGAGCGTTTGGAGAATGTGTTGTCGCTCTTTATCTCTTTGTCCAGATCCTCGTTCACCATTATCAACTCACACATCCCTGCAATCCCAATAATAATAAAATGCTCTCCACCTTGCCGTGTGCGTAGCCCGTGGCTTACCAGTGTCATCGCTGGTTATGAAAGAGTGTCTCAGGTGACCAATCAATATCTTGGGATCATCGAAAAAGGCCATTCTCTACTGCCCGGGTGTGTCTCGAGGACTATACAAAGTTGCTTCTAATTAGTGCCCTACATCATCCGCGCGCGCGCCGCTATAGCGAGCTGCGGAAAGATCAAAGCGCCCGCAAGTATAAATTGACGGCAGGGTGCTGTTTTTGCACAGAAAAGTTGGAAAACTCTGCCTGCTTCTCACGGCCTGCATCGTTTGCAAGAGACGTGAGTTGCTTCGAATTTACTACCTGCATGCTGCTGAAATACGTTGAATAATGCAGTTTCAGAAATTCATCTGCAATTGGAGGAGCTGCAACATGCGCTCTCTCGTACTTCTGGCGGCGTTGCTCGTCGCCGTCACTGCCCAGGCACCGCCGTGAGTGGATCTGATGCGTGCGCCATGTTGCGCATCATCTGAACGCTGCATGCTCTTTGTACCATGGTATGCAACTTGCATATTTCCTTCCCTGCAGCCACATGCTCTTCAAGCCACAGAGATACTTTGTTGGTACAGAGGCCAGTTTCTCGCTGACCAGCTATGCTAGTGAATCGTTTAGTGTTACTCTCAAACTCACCTATGAGGCCTGCACCTGCGGGAGGTAAAACGATATCTTGAATGTTTCTGTACTCAGGCAGCAAAATTCTGACACTTTTTTCTCAATTGAGGCCCTTAATGTATGATTAATGTATGATTAATGTATGATTGCTTGCTATCTCTCGGCCATCTCTGCTTGTATAGGAAATTAGTATTATATTATAGGTAAGTTTTGTTTGGGTTATACTGCACTCAGACTTGTGTGTGGGCATTGTTACCAGTGGTGATACATACACATGCATGGCAACAGGATTTGAATGGACTCTCCCCATGTTAGGTTATAATTATTGCTGAGTTGGCTACTAGAGAATGAGCACGTCTTCTTCTCACTTACACTGAAATTTTACTCGCATCAGGATGTTATGTTACATTTCGTGAACAGAGTTTTGCAACTAAAAATTAAGACAACCCATTAATAAGCATTTTTGCAGCCGGTGTATGTAGCAGCACTAAAAGCTAAGCTTGTGTTCGTGAAATCGAGACTTTTTGTGTCGTTTGGTTTTTGTGTCGTGAAGTTTTTAGTTGTGTGTCATCCCTTTTTTCTGTAGGAGTCAGGTGTGTCTTGAGGAGGTTGTGTATGATGATGACACCAAGACCGTGTATCCAGGTGAGCCACACTGTACGTATGCAGTGACTATCTGTCAGTGATCATATCCCTCTTGTTCCTTACAGCTACTGATGAGACAAATGGACAGCCAGCCGTTTTGAAAGTTCAGGTATGTACAGCGCAGTGCCTTCAATGTACACTTGTGTACTATTGTTTTATGGGCAAACATACGGAGAGATCAGTGCTCTGAGGGTGTACAATGACAAGCAAGTATAAGTGTAGCTTGAAGGACTTATTAACCCTCGGCGCGCATGCGCAGCGAGGGTTACGGTAGTTGTCCCATAAGTGTGTCTGTCTGTCTGTCAGTCAGTCTGTCTGTTACCACGTTTTCTGCCACCGCGCGCACGAAATCAGGTAAATAGCGATATGATCGGGTTCAGTGCTACACTGCGTTGATTTTTAAAAAGGCGATTTTCGTAAAACTACTGTGTTTTAAAGTTATGGCGTGAAAACCAAGTGAACAAGCCAATATGTAAATTAGCACAGGCTTACCTCGACCGCGTCCGTTCGCTCTGTGTGTCTTGAAGGCACAACAAGTCACAACGAAGGGCATGTATCGACTCCCACATGCTATTTACTACTGTAGCTAGCCCGTGCCAGACTCTCCGCGAGCTACTAGCGGGATACCACGAGTAAAGGCATACAAAGCCCAGCCCATCAATTAGTGGTACCGCACATGCGCAGTTCGCCGAGGGTTTGCACTTTAGTGCTTTTCATATTATGATGTAGTTGTCTGCGAAGGATGTCCGAGTGCTGCAGATTAAAAACTATATACATACAGCAGATACATAAAAACAATGATGAGAACTTTTGCCGCAGCAAATTTACAACACTGTGCTGCCGCCGTAAGAGTCGCTGTTTAGTTTTCTGCCTTCACCATAAACAGTTGCAAATATATTCACTTCTTTTCCGCTCAAAATTCCCCATTTTTCCTCCACAGCTTCCCTCCCTGGGTGAGCTGGAGAGCCATCGCTACTACATCAGCATGAGCTCCAGCGAGGGACACACTTTTCTGAATCGCCAGTTTGTCAGCTTCTTTGGAGAGTCCAACGGTCACATGCTAGTCAAAACTGACAAGCCAATCTACAAACCTGCACAGACAGGTAGGTTTACAATCCACATTTGAGTGGACAATCATTTAAGGCATACTACTTTTGAAAGATTCAGCCAAGAGAAGTATTTAGCTATGCTGTAAATTAGCTCTGGACTACTGACACATCAAAGTTTAGTAATTCATGGTTAATGTACGCACAAAATAGCCTTTCACTGTTGTATCCTTTGTCACCTTCAAAAGAGATGGGAGGGCCTACCTACACTGCTCTCCTCCCTCTGCTTTCTATGCCCTCTCCTTATCAATAGACCTCTAGTAGAGCTGTGACATGTAAAGGCTTCCTCCGCATCCTCCCTGTGCCATTTATGTCACCCACCCACCCCCACACTGTCTCATCACCCCATGTCTTGTCATTTCCTCTCTTTGCTCTCTCTCAGTGAACATCTGTGTGGTGTTTCTGGATGCTTCCCTCAGACCACACAGCGCTGAATCCACCGTGAGTTGACTCGGCTATTTGAAGCTCCACAACCCCTGACATAGTTCTTGTGTTCTTGTGTGCAATGATAATATAAGAGCAGATTATAGTATGGACGCTTTGTTCTGTCCCGTTGGTGCCCTAATTGGAGGGGGGTCCACCGTATTGCCTGGGGAGGGGTTCCACTGTATTCAGAGTACGGCCTGCATTTATTGGCCGTTTTAAACACTGTTACTCTCTCTCTTACTTTCTCTATGTTTCGTCGTCTGTCTCTACTTTGGCCGATGCACCAGGCTCAAGTTGTCATCAGGGTAAGTGTAGTTGTGGCAGCATTTCACTTTCACTGATAGTGATTCTTAAGCCGTCACATGAAATAGTTTCTTGACTGTGCAGGATTCAAGGTTCAAGCAAATATTGAAGACAACTGTCACGATACCAGCTGGAGGTATATACGTTTTGTCCAGTAATACATGCTATGTACAAATTATATCACAGATGGAGTGGGATGTATGGACATTCAGCTGTCAGATGAGCCCAACCTCGGCACTTGGACCGTTGGTGCCAATTACCTCATTGTGAGTTTTTCGCCACCCATTGTGTGTGGAATAAAGCGAGCCTACTTAGTCGAGCTTTTTGCTGATGCTGTTACACAGGACATGAATGCATGCAAACTTCACCTAAACGTATGTACATGTTAACCTGCTAACACCGTCTGCATCCACATTTGTACTCTATCACAACAATTGGTGTAATAATGCACGTGTGTTCACTTGTGCAGGAGCGTGGCGATAATCAGTGCCAGTTCTACTTCAGCTCAGTCAGAGGCAGTTGCAGATTCAAGGTGGATGAATTTGGTGAGGGGACGGCTATATAATGGACTCACTATCACACAAGTGCTTTAATTATAGTACTTTGTTGGAACATTTTGATGCAACGCAATGTGAAGTGCAGTAAATTAATCACTGCTTAGGGTCTTGTCCCTCGCGATAAGTTGCATGACGATTGCCATGAAAAGGCACAACTTTGCATTGGATTGCAACCTGGGCTCCTGCGTCGTATTGTGAACAACGCCTACCAAAGGAAGAATTTTAACGACGATATAATTTTTTGCTCCACAGTTCTCCCCAGGTTTGAGGTTGAAATGACTGGACCCAATCAGATTCAAAGGACAGACAATGTCATTGAAGGAACTGTGACTGGCACGTATGTCAACACTGCCATCAGGCATAGTATCTTTTTTCTTCGTGTATGGTGGTGGGAATCATTTGTATTAGTCACACAATAGTTGGGAGAGCGTAGTATACTCAGTCTATGTTTTTTGTACATACGTCTGTATTTTTGTAGCTATAGTGCAAAAGTAGAGCATTCGGGCTAGATATGTACGTACAAATCCACTGCCTGTATCTAAAGTTTGGTGGGGCATTGGCAATAGTGTATCTCATTTTTAACTCCAGGTACACATTTGGAGAGCGTGTTGATGGGACGGTGAGGGTGAACGCTACTCTCACTTCATCCAGTAGGAGGGAATCCATCCCTTTCTACGACACCACTGTACCACTGGTCAGTCTGTCCCCAGAATAACTGGATTTGTGATACATCGTTTTGCGCATGTGTTTACAGTGATTACGTATGCGCCTGCATCAGTTGGAAGTAGTGTTAAAACACACTTGGTTATACATATACGCCTGTTCTTTAGCCCCGAGGAGCTACCTTTGGTGCATGTGGATAAAACATTTACAGTGACGTACACATTCTTTTAAGAAGGTTTACTTGAGCATAAACAATGCATAGATGTCTTTTACTGGTTTTACTGGTTACCTAGGCAACCACACAGTACTAAACCTCTATTTGCCACATCCAGAAAAATGGAGAGTTCACCTTCCGGTTTACTGACGATGCCTACAAGAGCAAAGTGCTCTACCGCTACGACCCATTCTGTGTCAAGTCAACGATCCTTATCGTGGCAGAGGTGACTGAGAGAGGGAGGAACGCCACTCAGAGCACCTCGCTCCGTATTCCCCTGGTCTCCAACCCCATCTCTCTCTCTTTCACCGACAGCCCCACCATCTTCAGACCCGGCATCGACTACACCATCAAGGTGCATTGTGTGACCTTATACTCTTTCTCAGGCTCTCCTCTGCACAAAAGCTCATGTTCGTGTCCCACCAGGGCAGCTCTTTGCATTGCCTTGCGTTGACACCCCATGTTATCACATGTGACAATTGAATATATGTCAGGGTATGCATTAGAGTTTCACCCTGCAGAGGTCCTTCGCAGAAAGTTTACATGTGACCTTTGAATGTATACTGTCAAGGGGGTTAAAACACATTAGAACTCGAATCCTCTGTGCAGAAGGAAGCCTATGGGTACAAGGCTAGTTGTGCAGGTCGTAATGCCGAATTTGCCATGATCTATTAGTCTCGCGGGGCCAGCCGATTTAACTGCGGATATCTATGCACCGATACATATGAGGTCACTTGTACAGCATGTAGATAGAAACTTTAAAGTATGGACATTTTCCCAGTGGCTTGACGTGCATTGTATCGCCACTCAGGGTAAAGCCACTCAAGCCGATGGATCTCCAGCTGCTAGTGAAAGAGTGAAAGTGACCGCCACAGCCAACAACGGACGCAAGACTCTCCTTGATAAGACTGTCAGAACTGATGCAAATGGAGCCATCTCGCAGACTGTGAAGTTGGGGAATGACATCAACTGTCTCAAGTTCACCGTGAGCCATTCATTGCACACTCTTGCAAGGCATCACATATTGTATAGCCAATTTTCACGACACTTTGTCAAAAATCTAGAGGGAAATAAAAAAATGTACGCGGGTGATTTGAGAATTGGTCATCATTAAAAAGAACCTGCTACAATGTGTGCTTGTGGCTGCAGTAGACCCACTTGCTTTAGCTAGCCGGAAAAACTTTCCAAGAGACAAACAGTATTTCCCCCTGTGCAGATGTCACCAGTAGTTGTGGAGGGATCATGTGACAATCAGGCCGTGTGCTTCTCTCCATCTCCCATGTACTCTCCCACTAACTCCTTCCTTCAACTCACCCACGTGTCACCGAGTGCAGAGATCACTGTGAGTTAAGCTTGTAGGACCCGAGGGGGACTCAAACTTGTTGTTGAGAATTGTGGACATCTTGTTGCCTTGTGTTACTACATTTTTATGTGCTTTGCTCTTTATTTCAGCCAAACTCGAATGCTCGAGTGACTGCTACAGCCAACAATCGCTTTCGTGTTCTCCACATGATGGTAAGTGGCTAACTCTGCATCAATGGAAAGTGCCGTGTGTGATACTCACACTGTGCTGAATCCTTGAAACCTGCAGGTCATAGGCCAAGGCAACGTACTGCTGCACACATCAACCTTCTCCACTAACAGTAGGAACGGAGTGACAGCCATGACAGTGGATCTCCCCGTCACTCATGCCGGTGTGCCCAGAGTGAAGGTGCTGGGCGTGGTGGCCAGAGAAGACGGAGAGCTGGTGGCCGACCTCATTGAGATACCTGTCACCTGCCAGCTGGAGAATCAGGTCAGGGACGAGCGAGGAAGGAGTGGGGTAGAATGTAAGGAAGGGACATGAGCTATATTATTAAGGCTAAGGAGGAATACGCCTTGTTCCCAGGTGTTCTTTGCCTTCAGGGTTTCTCAACCTTTGTGTATGGCAAAAAGGGTGCAATAGAGGAAAGAGACCGCCTAGACTGTATGAGAAAGTGTGTCTTAGTGTGAAGGTAGGAATTTGATTCCTGCCTGTGATACGTAAGTGCATCTTTAACTCGGGTGTATATGTATTGATTGTGCAGGTTGGAGTGTCATTTGGGACGGGGGAGGCGGAGCCAGGGGACCAGGTGTCAGTTGTGACTACTGCCAGCCCCAACTCTGTGGTGGTGCTGGGAGTCATCGACAAGAGCCTTTCTCTCTTGGCCGACGCCTGCAAGTCTGTTGACACCAACAATGTGAGCAGCACACTTAACTTCCGGTAGAGAATTTATAGAGTGTGGGTGCTTTGCTTCTGAAAGCCTACGCCTTCCTTGATTTTTGCATGCAGAACTCTACTATGTGTGTGCGCAGTCATGGGTTTTGTGTATCCCAGTTTAAGGCAATGTGTCAGTACATAAGGTTATTACAGGTGGAACAAAACAGTAGGGCCCAGTGCAAGAAAGCAATCAGGTTACGTTGACACTTGTTCATGGATGGATCTTTTCCTCACAAAGACCCTACATCACTTTTACCTATTCCCTTTCTATGCCCACAGGTGTGTGGTCTCCTGCGTCGTCTGACAGGCAGGTCTCTGCCAGCCGGTGGCTCCTGCTCCACTGAGTCTGACAGTGCCTGCTGCCCTGCTGCCTGCTCTGAGCCCGCCAAGAGAGCCGTGACCGACATCTTCAACGTGAGTTTGTGCTAGCCTAATGCAAATGGAGCATTTACTTAACAAATTAGACTGACAAGGAAAGGTTTGGGCGCTCTTTGCACATGATGCGTGTGCACCTAATGAAGCTTTAAGACAACAAACAGATTGGCATATGCTCATTCCCCTCTCTCCTTGCTACACTACTACTCCAGGCTGCTGGTGTCTCTCTGGACAGTAACATGTTCCAGCCAAGACCGCCTTTTGTTCCTCCCCCTCCCAATTTTAATATCCCTTTTGGTGAGTACCATCATTGTGTACACATGTGTAGGTCATAATCTGATCTCAATATTATGCAGGTCGACCTGAAGGAGGTAATGTATGCTGAATGGTGCTGTACAGTCATATAATTATACGTTTTGGTAGAGTTTAGGTGTGATAACTAGGACAAAAGAAAATGAGCTGCTCTGAGCTGGTTTCTAGATAGAGCACTGGGCTATGTACCAGAGTAGCTTGTAGCTCAAATATAAACGCAAACCTCTGTGCACATCGTGGCACCAATAGTCATTCTGTGAGCACTCCAAGAAATTGCTCTTTTCACTGCTGTAGATTTTTTCTTTGACGATGTAGCAGCACGACCTGCTGCACCAACAGCTCTGCCACTACAACCTGAAGCTGGACCGCCTCTGGCCCCAGAGCCAGAGGAGGAGTCTGAGCTCAGAGACTTCTTCCCCGAGACATGGATTTGGGAGATCCTCCGAACCAAGTGAGGACTGACACGGGGAGGGGGACATGTGTGGTGTTAGCAGAAAAGGCAGACAGTAGGAGTAGACAATGCAATCTGCCTGAGATTCAGACAGAATTTTATGTAAGTGTAAGAATCAGTGAGAAGAAGCAGTACAGCCAGCTGAGTTTTGTAGCACTAAGAGAGTGTGTAATGCAAAGGAGAGTGGCAGTTGCTGTGGGTGGTAGAAATGTGGAAAGAAACAGCAAAGGTGTTTGCAAAGCCTTCTTTTCTTAGACTTGGTTCATAATAATATGTCCCATTGTCCTCTCATGTTGTTCAGTGAGATAGAAATGCCTTGTGAAGGGGCAATGCAGCACCTTGCAAACCTGACCCTCTATTTTCCTCCTCCCATGCGCCATCAGTGCGTCAGGAATAGCAGTGCACAACTCAGAGGTACCGGACACCATCACCACCTGGAACGCCGAGGCTTTTGCCATCAGCGGCCAGACGGGGCTGGGCATCTCTCCGCTGACGGCACTGGTGGCCAAGAAAGACGTGTTTGTCTCCCTCGAACTCCCGTACAGCATCATATTCCAGGAGACAGTCACTGTCACCCCCATAATATTCAACTTTGGCCGACGTCAGGATATCGATGTAAGCATCGGGATATAAAAAGCCTCATAAAGACCATGTGTTTTGCAACTTGCTTGGGATTCATGTTAATCTCTGGTTACTAGTTACTGAAAATCATGCTAAGGCTATGCGCTAATCAAGAACACCCAAGTAGGTGTAGCTTACAGCAATAATTTCTCAGGAAAACAGATGGTTTCTTTAGCAGTGTTCATTTAGCCAGCATGATTGTACAAACTCATCCTTGCCTTCCAATTGGCTTCGAGCTCTGTGGTATCACATGTTGTTTCTCTTTGGCTTGAATCTCTCCTGAAGTACGTAACCGAAAATCCCCCCCTGTCTATTTACCTTGTGCGTAGGTACGTGTGAGTATAGAAGTGGATGATGATCTGGAGCTGCTGGAGAGACAGGTGCCTGAGAACGGCCTTGTCAGAGTCTCCAAAGGAACTGGCACCCCCTTCAACATCAAGCTCAAGCCACGGTAAGTGACACATGCTGCGAATAGTATGTACATACATTGGTATAATATACCTGCCTGAGCAGAACAACCTATGACTCGACAAAGTTTCAGTTGGACATTGTCTGGCCTGAGGATTCAGATTGTTGCATCCAGAACATCATATACATTGGTGCCCTGAGTATATACAGTAGAGCCTATGACTCAAGGGTCAATCTGTAACTACTCTGGAAAGCTTCAGAAGAGTAGTGTTGACCTGGGGGTTTCTGCAGTTTTGAGCATTTGGCGTATTGATTTTCACAAAGTCCTTCTCATGAGCTACCACTGAAATAAGTATGCATCTCTCAACCTACAGAGCTATTGGTCTTCTTCCCATCACCATCTGCATCAGAAGCTCGGCACCCGGGGGTAATGGGCCCTGCATCGATGCAGTGAGGAAGACCCTGTTCATTAAGCCTGGCTGCGAGAGGTTCCAGATCACCACCAACGTCTATGCCTCTAACAGCAGTATGCCACTTGGACATAGCAGCTACTGTAGCTTAAGTATTAGGTACCACCCTTTTTGCAGTAAATTTACGCAGTTTGTTGTACCAATTTCTCACATCGGTCGGCAGTATTATTAGGGAACTAAAATTAAAGTTCAGTGTGTTTAGCTGGTACATAGGCAAAACAGTTCATGTGTGAATCAGTGTGTGTGTGATACATACCCCTTCATGAGTTACACGTCTTTGTCTGTCCACAGGTGGTGAGCACTGCTTCAACTATGAGCTGCCAACTTGTGTCATTCCCGGCTCTAGCAAGGCCACCATCTCTGTCACTGGTGAGAACGTCTGTAGCCTTAGTTGCCTTTCAGGTTGCTTGCTGCTTTTTAAAGGCGATTCGATCCGGCATAGAAACAGGTTTAAATCATGTCGGAATTCCCCATTGTACAAGAGACAGCCTGACATGGACATAATGGCTTCAGACATTACGATACCTGTGACTTTAAGAGAATGCATTATTATGATGTCTGAGAAGAGAGTATAATAATATTATGTACACTTTTTCTATGTAATGGTACAGGTGACCTGATGTCACCTCCTGACCTGACCGTCTGTTGGTGCTGCCTTATGGCTGTGGTGAGCAGAACATGGTCCGGTTCTCCCTCAATGTCGTCACGGGGCTCTACCTCATGGCCACCGACCAGCTCCCTGAAGTCCTCTCCGTCAAGATCAGGAACAACCTTCAGACTGGTAGGCTATGCTATGGACTGGTAGTAGGTTATACTGCACAGTAAGGAGTTTTTGTGTACTCCTGAGGTGCCAAGTCTTAAAGGTGCATCATATTGCATGCTAAGTTGCGTCCGAGCTAACGTTTAGGCAACGCCTAATGGCACAGTTGAATTGACTGTTGTTTTTCGATACTAGTGCTGTATGTAAAGCAGTGTGTGATGTCTAACACTGAGGTTTCTACTTACTGTTGCTCCTACACTGATTTGCACAGGGTACCAGCGCCAGTTGACCTACTTGCAGGGCAGGGGATGTTTCAGTATCTGGAGTCATGGTGAATGCAGTCTGTGGCTGACCGCATTCACAGCTAGGTTCCTGACTGAGGCTTCAAATCCAGGTACGTAGCTACTTATTGCAAGAGTCTTCATGTATTTTGATGTCTGGGTAAAGTGTGTCCATAACTAGGCACAAAGAGGTTTCAAACCACCTCTACTCTTATGATGTTGTTTGGATTAGCATGCACAGCCTGTTGGCCTATATACATGTTTGTGATGTGTTTTTTCTGTTCCTCAATTTTATTGTTGTGATACCAGCTGTGGCAACATCTCTGGGTCTGGCTGAAGGCAGTGAGCTGGTGGATCCTCAGGTGATATCTGGAGCCATAAACTACCTGATCAGCAACCAGGAGAGGAGCGGAAGGTTCCCTGTCCTCGGCCGTCTTCACAACTACTATCTCCTGGTATGCTCGCTAATAGGCTGCCTCGTAGCCTGTAGTGCCAGAATAAGCGTTGACACACAGACAGACAATCCAACTACTGTAACCCTCACTGCACATGTGCGCCGATTGGTTAATAATTCTGCGTAACTTTAGGCTAAGTATACCTTAACCTCCTACATTTCAGATCCAACAGAGAGAAGCCATGAAGGATGGCTACATTCCCGGGGGAGTTAGTTACATGTGATTTGCCTTCTACACAAATCTTACCTTCTAGTATAATAATATTGTATGTGATACCTTGTTTGCACATCACTAGACATCTATTCGGTACTCGGAGATCCTATTATTACAACCTTGCAAGATTGTTATGTATCTGTTTTTTTTTTTTAACAGCGAAGAGACAACTTTGTTGGTCTGACTGCCTATGTTCTCATCACTCTCAGAGAAGCTGCTCAATACTCTACTCAATCAAACTTGAGGGTATGTGTATACCTCAGATAGTGAATCTGTAATGCATGTATAGTAGTAAAAAATAGCCTCTCATGAATGTAAATGAGTATTGCTGCTAACAGTACGCGTCCTGCACTTTGTGCTTTTATCATTATGCAATGACAAGTGTTCTTAGCCTCTGGAAACTATAACTACTCTCACGTACTATCTGTTTAGACATCAATCCGAAGAGCTGAAAGATACCTCGTGAGGCAGTTCAGTGACGAAGAGTTCCAGTTCTGCAACTATGGTCTGGCCCTCACCACCACGGCCATGGCTCTGGGCAGCAACCCTGACTACAGGAGCAACGTGACTGCCATGGTGGACACCCTCAAGAGCAGGATCAGTGACAGCAAAAACTGTGAGTTCAAGCCTCAATGAAGAACATGAGTCTGAACACACTTGTAGCCCTTCTTTTAACATCTATTTTCTATTATGTTTTCCTTTATTTTCCCCTTTCCTAACAGAAGCTCTTTTCTTTTCCCCTCATTCTTCCATCCCTTTTTTAATAGAAACTCTCTTACTATGTGTAACTCAGGCCAGTCCTTCACTTCTACTTCAAAGCTTTTTCTAGCTCAGTTCTTGAAGATCCATTTCCCCCCTATGCCAATTGTATGCCTATCTCTCTCCCTCAGACCCAGGAGCATGTTTCCTGTGCAATGACTGTCCCAGTGATGAAGACTCTGACTCGGCAGACCCAGCCTCCTGCCCCAGCCGACCTCGCGGCGAAGGCTCCTCCTCGTGTGTGGAGACAACGGCCTATGCCCTGAGGGCGCTGCTGGCCGTGGGAGACAGAGAGAAGACTGTCTGCCTGGCTCAGTGGCTCGTCCAGATCAAGAGTGGCAGTGGAGGCTTCTACAGCTCTCAGGTCAGTTACAGCAAACAGACCTTCAGGGGCATAGCTTCTGTGATGCCTAAATGCCATACATAGTCATTTATTTGCGTATTATGGACTTCGTGCTAAGTGAAGCAAGGTATATGCTTAGCCTAGTATTTCATTTCTCTGGGGCTGTAGCCTCCATCATAGTGCTTTATGGTGAAATATAGTACAATGATTCAATCCATCATTCTGGAATTACTCAGTTGCAACAAGCGGAAATGGGTGGTCCTATCCCCACTTTTATAGCAGCTAACTGTACTCATGGTTTGCTACACATTATACCCTATTACAGGATACTCTAGTGGCCCTGGATGCTCTGAGGAGGTTTTCTGAGGAAACTTTCACCAAAAACCTCAACAAGTCTGTGACAGTCACCATTGGCGACTCGGCAGTCACACACACTGTCACCCCAGAGAACCGCTACCAGAGGAGAGACTTCCAGGTCAGTTTGCTTCAGGCTATCAGCAGATGATGCACAACCTTTCTGTTGAACCATTATCACTGTGTCATGTATATAGAAAATACCATGTGGTCAGCCTTAGCCCCATAGCTGCTGCCTTGGTATACTAGGAACGCAATGCATTATTGTCAAGCAAACATGTACTATGCGCTATTCGTACCACAGGTTGAGAGTGTTCCGAGTACTGGCAACTGTGTAAGCTATTCTGGAGAAGGAACAGCCATCATCCAGGTATAGCTGAAGCATGCTCATATCTATTGACCCTAACCCTCTGCTGCCATAATGTACAGAGCACTCTGGAGTATCATGGCTGCAGTTGCTGTGATAATGTTCAGACATTTGCTCTCAACCTTGCCACTAGAGTCAGTGACACACAGTTGCTTCTCTCAGCTACAGTCAGGTATAGCAGCAATACGCAGACATTTACACACACCAGGAGTACTTAAAGGTCTAGTGCTTTGGGGCTGATTTATTAACACTGTCACACTAGCAAGAGCTCAATATCATGCTTCTGCAACTAATATCTCACCAGATACACTGGAGAGGGTTCGTCAAACATGGCGATAGTGGACGTGGAGATCCCGTCTGGCTACCGATACATACAGCACAGGGAGAATAAAGCTATTGAGAGAGTAGACGTCAGGGGATCAAATGCTGTCTTCTACATCAATGGGGTATGAAAATCCATTTAGAAAGTTATTTCACGCACACTACCTACCTGTATTACATCCTAGTTACACACAATTTTGATACTGTAATGTATTAGATCGAGGGCCCCATTACAATTGTGATACTGTTTGAAGAGGAGTTTGCAGTTGAGGATCATCAGCAGCTACCAGTGACTGTGTATGACTACTATGAACCAGGTGAATTACGTGGCTATAATATATCCTTATTATAGTGTCATCGTGTTGATGCTCTTTCCTTGAAACAGATCAAATTGTGACCAAGTACTATCTCCCAGTCTCCAGTGGAACAATCGTAGAAACTGACACTGAATCAATCAGTGGTGGTAAGAAAAATTAATCATCTTACATTGTGAGGCTTTGAGAGTATAGCCCTCCACTGAAGACAAGGGCAATTGTTCAGTGTGACGTAGCCTTTCACCATAATGAGAAGCTTATTGCTGATCTTGAAGAGTAGTTACCTACATGGATTTTATCTATGCACGGATCAAGTTGAATGGGATTTTGTGTCATTGCTGCTAATATTGTATATACACAGATGGTGAGACTGAGGGCACAGAAGAGCTGCCAACACAAGGACGGGAATGAAAGAACCTAAAGAACTGAAAAACTTGAAACTCTTTAGCTGTGTCACTCTGACTTACAGTACTATATAGATTTTGAACAGAAATTCAATGTGAATATAATAGTCTCAGTGGTTGTCTCAGTGGTCATGTTTAGTGGTAAAACCTATTAGCTATTTATTACAAGCAAGGCATGAACCAAACTAATCTTTATGCACTCTAGCCAGACTTAGAACAAAATAGGTATCATAGTGCGTACGTGTAATATCGTTTCACAAGAATCTGTGAGGTGGTGTTGTGTGGTTTGACAATAGTCTCATGTTTTCATACTGAGCCGTTATCTAGTGAAAGTTTTGATGCACTTATCAATTCCCTGTGGGGAGGCTGTATTATGTGGAGCTAACAGCTGTTACTAGCTTGTATAGGTATTCTAAGAGTTATGTCATGATGTGCAGTAAAATCTCCAATAATAAAGGAGACTTCGTGACATTATTATTTGGGAGCTGTTTCTATAATAGTATACAGGGGGCAGAACCAAGCGTCGTCATGTATATATAATTATATAGAGTGTCCTTGTTCAGAAGGTCCATTTTAAGGGTATTATAATAACAAGTGTGCTTAAAATTGCTTGTGATAATCTCCACACATACACGCAGGTCTTTAATGTTCAATGTTCATTTCTTTTCATTGTCCTTTTTTTCCTTTCCTTTTTTGCAGCCTTAATGCCAGCAGCACCGCCCAAGGTATATACCCCCCACACCAAGAAGTGCAGCTATAACAGCAACAGCTATCAGTGGGACTCCGACAGGAGCAAGGAACCCAGTGGCAGTCATCACTCCACCAGCCACTGCAGCTCCTGCACCAGCAACTATAGCCACCACTCCACTAGTGTGCCAACCGACGCCCCGACAAGCTTGAGAAAGTGTGGGTTTCTCCAGGCGAGCTTGAGTAGCGCACCTTTGCCTTCTGGTTTACAGGCATCCAGACAGCCCTTCCAGAATTCAGCCTGCCAGTTTTGCCCAGAAGGAAGGTTGAACTTCGTTGCAGATCCGACCGGATGTATGTATGATTGGGATAACTGATCAAAAACTTCCTCAAGCCCAGCTCTTTTGAAAGATTCACGCATTGATCTTTTCTTTGCATCTAACACACTAGTGAAATGCTCGGCTTCGTCTGCCCTGGGACTGGTTGGGTCCACTTGATTTGCAAATGTCAGAGCAACGATGACGTTCTTCCAAATGGCCTCTTCTGGTTTACAGGCATCCAGACAGCCCTTCCAGAATTCAGCCTGCCAGTTTTGCCCTAAAAGGAAGGATCAACTTTCTTGCAGATCCCACCGGATGTATGTATGATTGGGAAAATATTCATGCAATGACCTTTTCTACGCATCTCACACACTAGTCAAATGCCCGGCTTCATGTGCCCTGGGACTGGGGATCTATGAAAGACGTAAAACATCATCCTGTTTTTACGAAAAGCTGGTTTGTGTAAACGTTTACTAAACGTTTGAAGTGTTCGTTGATAGCGTTCGTTTTAGCCAGTTCGGCCCCGCCTTCTTTTCATGATTATCCGTTGAAGCGTGCATTGACTTTTCGGAAATGTCCTCACTGCAGTCCTTGGGACAATGGAATAGAACATAGAAGCGCCTTCTCCACTTTTGAGGGAGAGACGATCATCGTCTCCTCTGGCATTGCCACGAGTTACACTATGTCGCTTATCGTTTACGAACACTTTCGCGTATAGCCAAACGTTTACAGAAACTTGAGAAAACGTTACACAAACGCTTACCAGAGCGTGCGTACAACAGGATGATGTTACGCCGGGGTTTTGTCGTTCAATAGGGATCACCCACGTCGATTTCCCCCCTCGTAAACCTCTGTAGTAATCGTGGCGACGAATCGATTTTCGGGGCGATGATTCTCCCTTCGTAGCGACGATTCTTCTTTCGTGGTGAATTTCCAGGAATGTATGGCGCGCTGTTTGTGTCAAAACGATTTGCCGTAAACCTCAGTAATCGTGGCGACGAATCGTTTATAGGCTGCGTGACTCTTCAGGAGCCAATCTGTCTGGTGACTGAGTTTGTCAAGTTTGGAGATCTCCTCTCCTGCGTACCTCACCACCATCAGGAGACTGGTGAGTGGATCAATTTGAGTATTCTTACTAGCTGCACGTACATGGATATTGAGTCTAATGTAGAATTCCATGTATTATAGATAAGTGGACAAAGTGAGATAATGGGCGACGATTGCGACGAACTTCTACGGCTAAGACAACCCTCGGTGCGCATGCGCAGCGAGGGGTTACAGTAGTTGTGTGTCTGTCTGTGTGTGTGTCGACGCTTATTCTGGCACTACAGGGTACGAGGCGGCCTATTAGCGATACCGCGAGCGTGAAAAAGAAAAGGGCGATTTTCCTGAAACGACTGCGTTCTAGAGATATGCCGTGAAACAAGCGAAAAAGCCAATTGCATATTAGCACTGGGATGACCGCGACCTGATCCGCTCGCTCTTGTGTATATACCTTGGGGGCTCAGGAAGTCACAACGAATGGCATGTACCGACTCCCGCATGCTATGTACTACTGTAACTAGCGGGAGACCACGAGTAAACGCATACAAATAGCCCAGCCCATCAATTAGCACTCTAGGAAAGTTGACCATTCACCCGAATCGTCGCAGTGTTCGGCTTACCTGGTCGCCGCCTCAAGCCAAGAATTCTGTCGCTTGATAATTATTATTATTATTATCACATGCCAATAATAAGGCACAAAAAAGAAAGAAGAGATGATGAAATAAGGAGTTAAGAACATGATAATTTAAAAAGAAGCTCTTCAAATGGCGATACAGGACCAAAAACATAACGGATAGAACGAATAATTTGGGCAACATTTGTAACATGATCAGTATAATTATGTTTCATTTTGTAAGAGTAAATGACCAAACATGAAATTATGTCCAACGAAGGTATAAGCTAAAAAACATGAGTCATGAAATATACGCGAGACAAATGACGAATTTGACATAAGGCCAGAATTACAAAATTTAATAAATCTTCCATAAATTATTCGAAGTATGTTTGTAGTCTTAGGGCAAACAATCGTTGCCGTAGAAATTCGTCGTTCGTCCACGAAAGGAGAATCGTCGACGCGAAAACGATCCGTCACCCCGTTCAAACGGCGCGCCATAGGCATGTTTTGTCACGTTATCAGCGCGCATGCGTATGCGCTCTCTATATTATTATGCGTCGCCCGCGCGCGCGAGGACAACGGCACCGCCCAGTAAATCATGGCGTCGAATGGAGTCAGAAAGCTCTCCCTAGAAGATGCCGACCGTGGGAAATTTCTAGCCGACACTGCCAGCGAGTTCAATATACTAGTCATTGGCCGTTTTTGTGTGGGCAAGTCCGAACTTATTAATGCTACGTTCCTCCAGAATTCAGAAATGAAGGCGAAAGTGGGGTCAGGGGATTTTAAACCCTGCACAAGTGTTGTCCATCCATACAGCTTTAATGTCAATGACATCAAATTCAATGTATATGATACACCGGGGCTTCAAGATGACGTAGGAGCAAGCAATGATGACAGGAGCTACATTACTATGATGGGGAAAGCCTGTCGTAAGTATAATCTTATTATATACTGCACAAAAATGGATGAACCAGTTAGACCAGATGAAATAACAGCACTTAAAAATCTCTCTTCTGCTGTCGGAGATTCGGTTTGGGAATGTTTTATGATCGCTCTGACATTTGCAAATCGTTCTTATGATGACGATAGTGATGTCGCTCATTTTCAACAAAAGGTTAAGAAGAAAACTTCACGTTTACGCGACTGCTTCAATGATTTAAACCATGTGAAAGATTTTGATAGGTTTATAGCTAAACGTATTTACCCTGTGGGATCTTCAAAGAAGTTGAGACTTCCTGGAATAGAAGACTGGCAAGTCGAGTTCTGGCAAGGCTGTGTCGATGCCTGTAAGCCAGGAGATAGAGGTAAATTCCTAAACTTCTTCTGGAAATTAACGCCATATGCCAAGGGTGCAATTTATGGTGCAGTTGTATTAGCTGGTGGTGCAGCTAGCATTGGATCTGTGGGACTAGTGATAGCTGGAAAAGTTCTGGTTGGGAAAGCTGTAGTAGGGGTTGCCACTTTAGGCGCTGCTTCTGCTGCTACTGCTGCTACTGCTGGGTATGCTTTGGTTACTGGGGGAGGAAGAAAAGCAGACGAGGAAGAGACAAAGCAAGATGATAAAAAGAATAAATGAGAAAAACTATATACAGTTTTTAAGGGATTGTATTAGGTACACTTCTCCACTGAGGGGGGTGCCAGAGGTGGCATTCACACAATGTTTTTGTATGTATGGTTCTGTAATAATTTACCCCTACATTAATAACAGACGTTGGAGCGCAATAAAGAAACCATATGATATCACCTAGATAAGTCGTAAGGTCTATGAGCCAGCACCTGATGCTGAATCCTAAGAAGTTCATAGTACTATACTATATGTAGCCACACCCAGAGCACATTATTTTGAGGTCCCTAAAGTGTCAACTTAAAACATCCCTGCCAGGGGGTTGGCACTGTGCTTGTTATTATAATTGACGAGCATAGCAAATCATAATAAACTCAAAACAGACAAGACGGAATTGCTAAGTTTTGCAATCGTGTAAATGCTCATGAACTCGGGTGTTAGCTCGCGAAAAATTTATTGCTTATTGTGTGAGATAAGAGTGCTGGTCTGTGAAGGGTATGGTTAGTATTTTCTGAAATTCCAAACATGAGCACACTGTACATACTCCTCAATACTATACTCTGTGTATATACAAGCTGAGGAATGTGTTGAAATGTAGCTACTTTCTGTATTATAGAGTGTGCAAAAAAATATCCACGTCCACTAGTGGGAGGGGTCTGTGTGTGTGTTACTCTCCATCTCACTTCTCGAGTGTTCGTTCGTCTCACGAAGGATACCACCTACTTAACGGGCAATGAAGGTCAGAAATTTCGAACGGTTTTCTCTGAAAACACTCCGTTGCAAAGCTAGATCGCTTCCACCATTGTACAGCTAATGTGTGGTGGTGATTTTGAAAAATGTATAGTGACCAGTCTATTTTATGGTTAGTTTGCGATAGAATACTTATTGCTAAAAGAATGCATGTGTAGGCACTCATCTATTTTATGGTTATATAGTTGCCGATAGAATGTGGTGCCAGCATTTTTTTTAATGAGAGTGGGTATGTGGCAACTACTAGCATGTGTAGATACTTACTCTATGCACGCATTCGCGTTACGGTACGTGTCTGTCTGTCTGTCTGTCAGGCTACGAGGCGGCCCATGAGCGATGCCAACGTCTTTCAGAACTACGCGATTTTCTTGAAACGACTGCGTTCGAGAGCGAGAGCCTGGCACGGTCGCGGACCGGGTTGCGTGGCCCAACCCATCAATTAGCTGTGCGCATGCGTATACTTATACGAAATGGGCACGGCTGACCACGACTGCGACCCTGACCAGGTCCGCTCGCTCTGTGTATCTTTAAGGCACAATAAGTCACAACGAAGGGCATATATCGCCGACTCCCGCACGCTATAAACTACTGTATCTAGCCCGTGCCAGACTCTCCGCGAGCTACTAGCGGAAGAAACGCATACTGGCCAGCCCATCAATTAGCGGTATGGCGCATGCGCAGTTCACCGAGGGTTTGCTTTAGTGCTTTTTCATTTGTGATGCCACATTTGAAGAAGCCAGTAGTTGACAGAGCCAAAATAGCCTTGTTACTAAAATATTTTCAGCAGCCTAGGGGCTGGCCTCCGCGCGCTAGTTCCAGAGAGGAGCGCCTCTGTGTTGTGCGCGTATGCGTCGTACACTACATGGGTGTGACAGATGGAAATGGAATACACATCGTGTCATTTGGGAGCCTTCTTCCATGCGTTGCCTGTAGTCTTCCCCTTCTTTGAAGAACATCGCGTTTATGAGCGACGACTTGCCAAACTTGAAAACGCCCCGTAACCAAGACGTTCAGTTCGTACTGCACCAAAGCTGCTCCTCAACACGGGCCGCATCCTCAAGTGACAACTGCGATAAATTTCTTACTTCATAATCATCCTCCATTAGGCTGCAGTGCCTCCAACTACACTTCACCTGTTCGCAATCCGCAAATTGATCTGTATGCGCAGTCACATCACAAAGGCTCCCCTGGCACGCAAACTGCGCATGCGTAGAGATTCGCTCGCTTGGGGCAGTAGCTACATGTGTAAGCCACGCAGTTGGTCGTGTGGAGGTTGTGGTTACTTCAAACAATGGAAGGTCTTCGGAACTACCCAGAACTGATGACGTTCATGGTAACGGACGTCCATCCGACGGGCAGAACAATCGGAGCTGGGTCCTACGGCAGCGTGGAGGAAGTTGCGATACCTGGAGCCATCTGCGCCGCAAAACGTACGCACCACGTTCTCGCTGTCGGTATTGGCGGCGATGAAGCGATGAACCATTTCGTTAGAGAATGTCGCCTGATGAGCACCCTCCGACACCCGAACATGGTTCAATTTCTTAGCCTTTGTACACTGCCCGACTCCCAGATGCCTGTAATTTTGATGGGAGCGCCTCCTAATGAGCCTCCATGACCTGCTGGAGTCACGCAGGCCAAATCCATTCATCCCAATGAGTCTAAAATGTTTCATACTTCACAACGTCGCCAGTGGCTTGGCCTACTTACACGAGCAATCACCACCCATCATTCACCGTGACCTGACCGCTAGAAATGTTCTCCTCAACTCGGGCATGGTTGCAAAGATAGCGGACCTGGGTACCGCTCGCATCTTGCCAAGTGGAATGATTGCAGCCACAATGACCAGAGCTCCCGGAAATTTGGTGTATATGCCTCCAGAGGCCTCTTCCCACAAAGTAGGTGAGAGGGAAAGAGATCAGCGACAAGCCCTGTATGATACGGGCATTGATATCTTCTCTTTTGGTGTTGTGTCTCTCTTCGCACTCACTCAAACCTTTCCTTGTCATTTGTTACCTTCTACTTACGCCAGCGAATATGGTGAACTGAGAGCTCGAACTGAACTACAACGACGAGAGGGATACATAAGACAACTGCCTTGAAATCATCTTTTCCTCCAACTGGTAGAGAGCTGTCTTGATTTTCCTCGTAGACAACCCAACGTTCAACAAGTCCTGCACCTGTTGGAACAGGTCAGAGCTGAAGTGGGAGATGAACTCATTGACATGAACAAACTTGAAATGATGCAAGCTCTTCGCGTACATCCCAGTAACCAGGTAACTTAAAAACAAACCTCATTTTGTGAAATATAAACGTGAATGGAGATGGAACTACGGCAAGGAAGAGACACCATTGAAGACAAGAACACTGAGCTGCATGATCTTCAAACACAGTTCAAATCTGTTTCACAACAGCTGCACAGCGAACGGCAGTTAATTGGGAGAAAGAATCGAGAAATTGACAATGCAGAGAGAGCAATTGAAGAACTAACCAGAGAACAGACTAGACTGACTGGGCTAATTGAAAGGCAAATCCTGGATGCCCGAAAGTTGATTGGTGAGAAAGAAAGAGAAATACGAGAGAAAGTCACTGTTTGTGAAAGTCTAGAGGCTGAGCTTATTCAAAAAGAGAAAGAGTTCATGAACTGCAGAAGATTCTTAACGACAAGGACACGGAGATTACGGAGCTCCACAAGGCACAACACAAGGCACAGCAGGATAAAACTGATTTCGAAGAAGCAAAATTTCACAGCCCAGACAGCCAGCTACAGCAGTTAGCTGCATTGGAAAAGGAATTATGTGAGAGAAAACAAGCTATGGAACACAGGGAGAAGGAGCTGGAAACTCTTCAGACAAAACTAAAGACAGTTTCACAAGAATTACACAGCCTGAGGCAGAGAAAAACTTTAGAATTTGAAGGCAAGCTAAGGGAAGAATTGGACCAAGAACTTAGAAGACTTACAGAAACGAAGGACAGAGAAACTTTGAATGCACAAAGAGCTTTTAAGGAGAAGGAAATGATACTGCAGCAGAAAGTCGGTGCATTAGAGGCTGAGCTCCTTGAAAAGGAAAAGAGCGTGAATAAGAAAGCCGATGCAGTTAAATCTGCCCATGAAAAACAGAAGTATGCACAAAATAATCCAGAAAATCCTACAGAAGCAGCAAACCTTGCCAGGAGAAAGTCGCTATTTAAACAAAAACGGTTTCACCCTGAAGGCAGAGAAGCCCTTACATCAGAGGATGCGGTGGATTATGGTGAGTTGAATTACCAGCATGCACTGAGACATTTCTGTATTCATATAAACAGCCAAAACAGCATTTTGTATATATCGTAATTCATATCTGAGGCACTTCCATACATGGCTTGAAACAGCATTTTGTGTTGTCCAATGCATATCATAGGTGAACTGAAGGAAAAAGAGGTGATGAATATGCTCTGTGGAATTGCCAACAAGTGGAGACAGCTTGGAACTCAGTTTGGACTCCAGCGTAATGAGCTAGAGGCGATAAAGCAAAATAATTCCTCACCTATGGACTGGCTGCTGGAAGTGATAGCTACGAAGAAAGCTAGAACAACTGACTTTGGGTGGACAGACATTGTGAAAGCTTTACGTGCCATGAAGGAAAACAGGGTAGCTGACAGAATCTGCCGCAAGTACAACATCCCACAATCCCCATTTCACTCAGATATGCATTTAATGTAGTATCTAAGCAATTAACATGTTGCACATGGTATGCCACTGTAGTGGTCTGCATAAATAATGAGGTTACAAAAAGTGTTTATTACTCATGTTTGGTATCTACATACAGAAGACCCAGCAGAGGTGGTTGTCTTGCAGCTGAAAGAAAGTAGTGAGTCCAAACTCAAAGGAAAGTTCTCTGCCCTCATCACCTTCGCCATCCGATTCCTGGAGAAGAAGGAAGAAAAATGCTTCGAAGACTTCAAGTCTTACGTCATTACCTTTTTTGAACTTGATTCAGCCGTCTTGATTGCCACTAGCTACCGCCAGGTTTTCAACCTCATTAGCCACGAGAAGAAATGGGACTGTGTTAACTTCTCACCTTTGCTGGAAGTTTTGGGTCATTTCATTGGAGAGGAATCCGAAGCAATATGCTGCGACTATCAGGAAGCAGTCAAGGCCTACTATGCCACACGAAAGCTTACTGAGACAATTTCCAGGACCGACCTAACAAAAATGTCCCGCGAAAATGAGCCCCTCGATTTGACCGTGCACGAGATCGAAATGAAGCTGCACCCACACAAGGTCTCTGAGAGATCTCTCTCCTACATTCACTCAGTGTGGGACTCGATGTCTAGTTTCTTTTCAATTCCCTCCGTCAAGACGGTTGTCGATAGCATGCCGTCATCGGACGCTGAGGCTGATTGCCTCTGTGCCACTCTAACACGCAAAACTAGTGAGCCGTTAATGGGGCAGGGCAAAAAGTCTTGGAAGAAATTCATGAAGGAAAACGACATCACTGAGATTTCGTTTGATAGTGGACATGTCTTTACACTATAGTTGTTTTGAAGCTGTAAAAACTGTCAGAATGTTCTTTTGTTGACTTATTGTGGGCAAACAGGATGTCTCCCAAAAAACTTTCGTTTTGCAAGCACAACATTGAAAACTTTTGTTGCTATATATGTAGAGAAGCAACGGACTACTTTAAAATGACAGGAGCATAACTTAGAGGAACCTAGAAAGGAGTAGGAATGGTATATGCCAGTGTGCCAACCTTTACAAAGTGAATGTTTTTGGCGAGGCCTATTTTCTGTTTTGGCGCAAATGGCAATGCAAATGTGAAAGCATAATAGGTCCGTGTATCTGTCTTCAATCTGTGTGCCCTTTGCTCTTGACTCTGATGGTGTATCTATCCACAAGAGGAAAAAAGGCTGTCTTACAACGGAAAACATATTCCTCACAATTCCCTATGCACACTTCAAAATTCCTCAGCCAATTAGTACATGATTGGTCTGGATCAAAACTAATCCATTAACGAAAGTGACATAAGTATTCTGGTTATGCACGCACTGCAATCAACTATTGAGGATAGGGGGGTCACATGTTGGAGAAGTGTATGGTAGACCAGTATAATTGTACTACTTTTGGTGATGAGTAATAATTATATAGCCTATGCAGGCTGATAAAAGTGGTAGTTGTTTGCTGCATGAAATGAAACATACAAACTGAGGTTTGGACTTTGCCTGCCAACCTAGCTTAAAGAGCATTGACCAGCGGACTTGCATGTTTACACTCTCTATAACACTGAAAGTACACGTCATAGGTTCAACTTAGAAATGTAAACTGGAGTGGGTATCAGGTTGAGTCCCAGTAGGAAAACATCTCTATTAAGGGAGTAGATGCAGGAATGCACGATGGCATTTTCAGGAAACACCATAAGTCGGTTTGTAAAAGGGAGTAACCAGATTAAGAGAGTAGCTAGTTGTTTGCGCAAATTATATATTGTTGTAGAGTAGAAGAGTGCAGTAGCTGCATGGAAAGTCAATGTTAGTTTCGGGTAGTACACCCTTCCACTCACTTGCAAGCAAGAAATTTATAAGAAAGGAGGGAATGGATGTGTGTGTGGGAAGAGGGCCGGAGAAAGATAGAAAAGTCTAGATATTGAAAATTCAGTCCACTATCATTGTTAGTTATACGGGTGTGTTGTTGTAGGTAGGGACCTTACCTGAGCTGCTGTCAGTAGTGAGAGTTGATTAGACCCCCGACCCAACATTTTGTTGCTTGTCTTGTGGTATTTAGCTATACACAACTACTACAGATGTTCTTATAGTGAAAGGAGGAAATCATATATCACACGATCACACAAAGCACAACATGTAAGAAGGTGTCCAAGTTCACTCTTTCATCCTTTTATACTCTTTCTTGGCACTCTTGATAGCAGAGCTGCTGCCGAAAGTGGCCCCAGCCCCAAGAATACTGGCCACTGCCCCAGCAGCAATAAGAGGCACACCAACCGGAGCGAGAAATCCCGACGCACTTAGAGCAGCTCCAGCTACGACACACCCCAACCCCCCAACCAGTGCCAATCCTCCACTTGTAGTACCGACAGAGGCCTGTAGAACCCTTAGAACAAACTGTCGGTTTCTCCAGGCCAGGGTTAGCAAGGCCCCTTTGCCTTCCGGTCGACAGGCATCCAGACACCCCATCCAAAAGTCAACCCTCCAATCGTTCCTAATGCCAGGGAGCTTGAGCACTCTGGCTGACCCAGTGGGGTAAATGTGTTGGAGCAAGCTGTCAACGATTGCTTCTCTAATGGAAAGCCTTTCAAAAGCACTGCACAAATCCTTTTCCTTGTCGTTCTTTACTCTTTCAAAGTATTCGTCTTCATCTGTGTCTGGATCAACCGGTTGTACATTGTTGGCAAACGTGAGAGCAATCACTGTATTCTCCCAAATTGTGTTTCCAAATGTCGAGGTGAGATTGTTGAGTGCCGTGGTTTCGGCCGGTCTCACAGGCTCTCCCATCTTTGTGCAGTAGATGACGAGGTGGATTTTGGGGCACTTGGCTTTGATCTGGCGCAGGTAGGCCAAGTCTCCAGCTTCACATCCGTCTTGCAGGCCTGGCGAATCGTAAATGTTGCAGGAAATGCCGCTGAACTGCAGGACATGTGGATTCACATCTTGAGTGCAAGGACTCATTGAGCCTTCCTGTGCCCGCTCTCTGTACTTTTTGCCCTTTTCAAAGAACAGGGAATTGATGAGAGTTGACTTTCCCACCTGATAGCATCCCACAATTACGACATTGAGTTCCTGCTCCCGTCGAGTTTTTGTCGAGTAGCGTCCTCCAGTGGTAAATCCGAATACTTTCAATGCTTATTGTGCGCGCTCTTCTTAGACCAGACAATTCGAGACTTTCTGTTGCTTCTGCCATCTTAGCTTTAAAAAACTGAGCTCTGCTGTTGTGCTGACTAAATTATCACATAATGAACCACCTTTTTTGGCCGTTTGCCTATAAGTAGAGGGTACTATGGAGAACAGGGAAATTTATCCTGTCCTACTATTTTAACAAGTGATGTCATTCATTGTAACGTAAGAGTGAGAAGTACACGTGAGTGATTGTTCTTGTGTTAGGAAAGCTTATATCTTCACCCGCATTTGCATGTATGTGAGATTTTGTGCACACCATAATTCCTACACAGACGCTCCGATGGTGTAGGATCCCAGTCATAGAACCATGAACAGATGGTATATACCAGTTATGTCATACTAGCGATGTCCCCTCACTTTCTGTTATGGTTAATTAATTTTCGTATGATGTGTGTGTGTGCGCGTGTGGGTATGTGTGTGTCCTGCACACTTTTGTCTGTGCTAATGCACGGAACAGTCTGGCATATTATATGTTAGTCATTCCACACCCTGTCCAATTTCATACCTGACAAGTCAGCAGGAATGGAGGCATTCCTGAACCGCAGACCCCTGTCTATACCTACACACATCGACTACAAATGCCACTCTAATGCTATGCGCAGCAGTCCAATTGCTGCACCTTACACGAAATACCACAGTCTACATGCTGAAAGCGTGATGATTTGATCACTGAACCGCGATATTTTGACTCTCTGTCCTCCCCATCTCAGATTACTTGGAGGGTGTTGAAAACATTTGCCCCTCAATTAGTGACAAATTACACTGTTTTGTTACAGTGAATCCAGTGTTTGTGATAATTTTCCAATGCCCACTGTTTATGAGTAGAAGTATGCGTAGGTTCTGCCTACACTCTCACCTTTACTTTGACATTTGAAGTTACGCAAATACACAAAACAGGACCCAGATAATTAGTGTAATTAGGGTTCCTTGTTGACAATTGTCACATTAGCTTGTGACACAACACACAATGTGGCGTCACATGACATTCTGAAATGACAGTTCTTACGTGCGACATAATGTAGAGAGGACAAAAGTGATGCAATCCTTCATAACATCACACGACACCACCGGCTCCTGTGCAAGAGTCCTTTGTGAATTAGCCCATCATTACATCGTGCACAAGTACGGTTAGTGAAGCTATGGTTGATCCTCCTACACTACTCCTGTGGATGACTAAAATGATCGCAAAAAAGTTCTCCCTTTAAGTGCCCCAATGTACAGTGGTTATTACATGTGTGTGTTTGCTGCAGTGTGCTACTACGTATAATGTGTGTATACTTACTTCAGTGTGGAGGGATCGTGTCTGTGTGAACCTATGTTGGACGCACTTCACTACAGCTTCAACAGACAGCGGTTTTCACCCTGCACCCAGGTTAACATCGTATTACATATAATTTATACCTAAACCATTCAACCATACACCTAGGAGGTTTGTGACTGTTTAGGGATGATGTGAACCTGTGTATGTGAACGTACAGGTTACAGTGTGCCATCTGTATAATTATGGTAGCATACTGTACATTGTGAACCTGTGCTATATCATTTGATGGTACTGCACGTATTTGTTGGGACCCTAACCAGTGCTACATATTTGTATGTGTAACGAACCTGCGGTATCTAAATGTGTTGTGAACCTGTGATTAATGTAAACCAGTGCTATATATCTAAATGTGTCTTGAACCTGTGATTAATGTAAACCAGTGCTATATATCTGTATGTGTTGTGAACCTGTGCTGTCACTGTATGTATGCAGTCTATGGGAGATCAGTTTCGAGTGCCGAAATATGATCTCAGCCACTCGCTGTCAGGAACAAACAGAACTACACCTCTACTGGTAGAGAGACATGGAGTCTGGCCCGGAATGTTCCTGGTGAGCTCCCGAGACAAAATCCAACCACATACCAGAAACATTTAATTAAAGCAATCTGTACTTATGTATGTATTAAAAGAGTGAGCCGTATTCATCCCAAATGTGCATCAAAATTAGAATTTGCCAAGTTGCTCACATTTATTCTCACAGATGAATACACACACATCAGTGGAAGTTTAGTCACAATATTATATTGGTATGCATCCCGCACCTATGTGTACGTACTGCCTGAAAAGCTAGACAATCTTTTCAGTATGGAACAAATATTCACCGGTTGTCTCTAATTGCCTAGTATGTCTGTTGACATTGCAGCTAGAAAATGAATAGGAGCACCTATGCGGTATCAACTTACTGCTATAGGGGGTTTTCTCTCACAACACGTGTAACAATAGCCAAGGAAACAATTTCACGATACACACACATGAAGCTCTGTCGGTTTGTGTGGGCATACCTACGAACAGTTTTATTACGGCACACACATGTATATACCTGGTGAATCGAAAACGGATCAATTTCAGTTTAATATATACTCTTTCGCTGGAGATGCCCACACCTATGGTGTATGTATTGCATGTCTTGGAGGTCGACTGACGTATGTATTACGTGTACTATCTCTGTATCCAGATGTATGTTGGAGGTTGACTGTATTACGTGTACTATCTCTGTATCCAGATGTATGTTGGAGGTCGACTGTATAATGTGTACTATCTCTGTATCCAGATGTATGTTGGAGGTCGACTGTATTACGTGTACTATCTCTGTATCCAGATGTATGTTGGAGTCGACTGGTGTATGCTGACAGTGTATTCAATGGACATGGAACAACAAAGAAAGACTTCTTGAAGCAAGTACGTATGTGTATATAGGTGGACATAATCATTCTTACAACTTTCTCTTTGAGTTAACAGCTGTATAATTCCTCCCCCCCCTCGACTTTCAGCTGCACATTACCTCCTATTTCTCTTCCCCCCTCTCTTCTTTTCTACTATCTCTTGCTTCCTCGCCCTGCTCCTTCATCTCTCCCCCCCCCTCTTCCTTCTGTCCCTCCTTCTTTCCTTCACTTCTTCCCCCTTCCCCCAGGTTGATAAGTGTACCCAAGAAGTGTCACGAGACCACTATATACATCCCAACAGACTATCGGTTCACTTCCCACGGTGGAGGCAAGCGCCCAGCCTCAACCTCATGGGCCTACCCTCTCAGTGGGGTACTGAGCTTTCTTGTGCCATTTTCTCCCTCTCTCTCCACCTCCTCTCACCTCTCCTCCGGCCGTCAGACTGCGAGTGGAGGAGATGAAGACAACCAGGAGATGTCCCTTCAATTGTGAGATTATAGAGGTTGAGGAAGGAGAGAAAAGAAAGTGAGAGAGAGAGGAGCGGAAATGAGAAGAGAGAGATACAAGGGGGGAAGGGATATATACACCTATACACCTACGCAGAATGATACGTGACTTGATGCTTTTGCTATCTGTGATCAGCAGAAGGCACACAAATGTTACTGGTTTGTTGTGTGCATTTGCAAGGTCCTCAATTCGACAAATCGCCAATTACGAGGGACCGTGTTAGAGTGTTCTTCCTCCTGGAAATTGTTAGGATTTCGTTACAAACACGAGTTTCCCTACACGTCATGTGTATCGCCT